>JAPYZN010001155.1:0-18532 GCA_030522865.1 Psyttalia lounsburyi
GAGAGAGAGAGAGAGAGACAGGCGAGAGATATATATATTATAAGATAATGAAAATCGTGAATATCATATGAGGAGAGTGTGTGGAGTGGATGAAGTGTTCAAAAAATAGTTTTTTTTTATTAGGGGACATTTTTGAGGATGTGGTCTCTATCGATGAGGCGGAATAGTCATCGGTGACGTCAGGATGCGCAAGAAAATTAGAAAAATCGTATTTTCGTGTGTTGGTATGACAATTCACTGGAATTATTCATTGGAATGGAGTGAAATTTAATGAGGGGTCCCTCTCTTTAGTTCTATAATTACAATAAAGGATTTTTTAAAGTGTAGAAATATTCTATTAAATTTACGTAATCATCTCAATTCTGTTTTCTTACTTGTCACTAAATCGAACGGGTGTTCTTGTTCGATGAGGTGAATCCCTGGAAATGACTTTTTAAAAGAGATTTCTAAAATTACGAGAGATGGATAATTTTTTGGAAAGATTTTTTAAGAAAGAAAGTAAGATTTTTATCGCATTTTTTTCTCCTCCAACATAATCAGTGATATCTACAGTCGAGGAACGAAGTGGGTCCCATCTCAGGATAAAATGGGATTTTTAGTAATTGTTAATGCCAATTAATTTGCAATATAAAGGGGAATGATGTGGAATTTGGTGAAGGTTTCCTTCTTTCAGTTCTTTAACTACGATAAAGCCTTTTTTTAAGTGCAGAAATATTGATTAAGTTTACATAACCATCTGAATTTCCTAGGGTTTCTTTATTCGCAGTGATAATGGCAACAGTTTTTCGTGTTCAATGAGGAAAAATGGGAATATCTGGTGGGTTTCCATCCGTCTAGTGACAGAATAGGACGAGAAAATCCGACCTCCACATCAGTTTTTAAAAGATGTTCTGATCGCTCCGAGAGAGAGTAGATATGTCTTGCCCATAAATAAATAATAGATTTTTTTTGCAAATACCCAAACAGTCTGTACGAAACATAAAAAATTCTGGATTTGACTTGAACTGTTTGCGGATTTTTTCTTTACCAAAATAAAACGGCAATTTGTTTCCAAAAAATACGATATCAAGCCTAATGAACATTTATAAAAATTCTTTGCAGTTATCAATAATTGAATTTCTCAAAAGGGGAGAGCTACTTTAACTGACCACTTCCTGTTCCTCTATCTCAACCGAGTCCTCAAATTTCAGCGGGTGGAGAGAGCGAAAAGCCATCGCTCGAAGGCCTTCAACCAGTTATTCAAATGATATTCTGCAAGATTCAATATTTTCTTCATAAATTTCGTCTAATCAAATTGCCAAAAAATGTTCAGTCCTCAATAATATTTTAATTCACCAAGAGTTCATTATTTAATCATTATTTAATGACTGAGGATCAGATTGTTTATAGGTATTCCCCAAACTCTTTCAAGACTTAAATTTCCTAAATAATTGACTAACTAATTAAATTGTTCAATTAAAAATGTTAATAGTATCTCAAATGTCTCAAAAATAAACTGCTCCAAAAGTGGTTTACATCCAACAATAACAATTTAATTTATAAAGAGGATATAGCTCCTTTAACCCACCACTTCCTGTTTGTCTCTCTCCCCCAAGTCCTCAGGTTTCTGTATCTGTACTGCAACGACGGTTGGAGGGAGCCTATTGGGCGAGAAACCGAACTATTAAACTGAAAAACATGTCTTTAAAAAGTCGGCGATACGACGAGGAGTGAGTTGCAGGCGTCGAGACGCGTTTTGGGTGGGAAAAACGAGCGACTAAGTGACGAGGGGGGGAGGGCGTCAGGGGCGAGAGGAGAGGGGGATTTCAAAGTAGCAGTTGATGTGAGTAGTGGGAGTAGACGAAGTGGACAACACAATCAGGGATACCGATACTGTACCCCGCACGCCTGTTGACAGTTTGTCGACGGATAAGCCTTCGTACCATTCCGTGAATCTTGAATATCTGACTCGAATTTGCCCTGCAACTTCTGGCCTCATCCATAATCTGGTAATTACAAAAGTCCCATTTTCTCACATCTCAACGTCACTCAACAGCTGTTAACACAGTGAGATTAAACGAAAGTAGCGCAAACTGCTGAAGTGACAGAGTAAAAAGCCACCGAGAACATTTGAAATAAAGAAGTACAACTTTTTCTCGGTCGCTGTGTGTGCCTTTATCTTCGGTAATTCCCGGATGATTTCGGCTGAGCCAGCCTCTAGAGTCGTTTTCAAAACTCGAAATAGAACATTGGAGAAGTCCACGGAATTTTTATCGCGCGGGAGGGCGACGAGGTGGATTGGGAATTGGTTGGAGAGAAGAGAGACGAGACGAGTGGAGAAGATAAAGAAGGGGAAATTAAAAAGTTCGAGGAGAAGGCGAATAGGCACGCTGAATTCCGGAGCGTTTTCTTTCCGGAGAAGTGGAACGACTTACGGTACCATTATTTTCCAGGCGATTCCAGTGCGTTTGAGGTTTTACACTATCGTCGGCTCTGCCACTCATCCGTCTCTCTTCCTATCTGGATAATTGCTCTTTCCTCATTTCTTGGCTCATGCGAAAATGAAAATTTTATGTCGTGAGAGAATCATTAGAATTGAACTCGTAATTATCGGACTGCATTTCGAATTGTTTATTATTGGAGGAGAAAATTGGCGAATTTCAAAGACGACTAGTTCACTCATCGGCTTCCCTTCCTCATTGTTCCATTAATTTATTTATTTTTTGCTGCGTCCGAAATTGAGGATCTCTTATGGCCGACAATCACTCCAATTGCACTTGTAATTATTGAAGCTTAATTCGAAGTCTTTCATTATATTTTAATTAATTTTTATTATACTGGGAGAGCTAAAAAAATGTCGAGATTAATTTTTTTCAATGGAAAAAAAATTATACGGGATGAATCATTTTTTGGATGTACTCTCAGACTAAATTTTCAATATCTCCAAAACAATTGTTTTCATATCTCGGGCTGTCTACCAAATTGTATTCCCTATCTCAATTATTTCGGGAGTTATCGGCTCCCCTGATTTTATCCCACAAATGTAAATAACTACAAAAGCTACCCTGTAGTCTGATAAATATTGTCACAAAAATTATTTGCTCTAAAACTATTGGAGATGAGTCAATGCAGTCCCAAAATAGATTTCTTTGTATTCCCATTTTCAAAATTTTATCTCATTCGATAGCCAATATCTAATTTATTATCAACAATAATATTGACTCCCAGGAAGTGCAATTATCCATTTATTCCTCACTGCACTGGGAAAGAAATATAAATAAATCATATCGTATTTATAAATATAATATTATCAATTATTACAAGTTCGTCAATCAAATATTCTTTGAACAAGAATTTGAGCTAATTTTGGTGTATAAATTTCTGTCAGTCGGTTGTCTAAAAAATATTTGACGAATTATATTTTTTTCCCAGTCTGAAGTCGATATTTCGAGTATAATTGAATTGCTCAATTCAGATCACAAAATCCATCTACTGCCGAGCTTTCACTCGCCAGTAATAAATTACTTAGCGACGGAATAACTAATCGGAAGTAGTTATTTGTTGTTTAGAGGGGAAACAAAATTTGCGAGTCGCGTTCGATTCCTCAGACGGCGAATCGCGACAATTGTGAAGCCCCTGGGACGACATTGGCAATTGTACGTGTGAAGTACACAACATTAACGTATGTCCGTACAGGGGGAGGGGGCGGGGAGTGGGGGAAGCCCGATGTTGTGTCGTCAGACGTTTTCTGGGGAGAAGAGAAGTGAAAAATAAATGAGCGAAAAAGAGCCAAGTGCGGCGGAGCGGGCGGATCGAAGTGGGCGAAGGGGTAGGGATCGTTGCCACCTAGCGGACTGCCACTGTGCCCCGTCTTATCGTCCGATCGCGAATCCCGCTCAACGTAACGTCCTTGACGTCGAGACTCACCAATGCTCTTACTTTCTGACATTTCACCGCTTGCTAAATGTCTTCGCCGCGTGACAAAATTATTTTTTAATGAGAATTTTTTTATGGAGACTTTGGCTGCCGGAGGACTTGGGGCCTTCCGGATTTTCGGGGTCCCCGGGGGAGGTTCCTAACTATTGTCTCTACTTCCTGGTTGTTTTTTACGCGGCAAGGAAAATTCAGAAATTACCGTTTCGGTATATAATCGCGTGGGATTTTGGCCACTCGGGAAAAATTACCGGACCACGTCAGCAAAATTTATTCACCGCTTACTAAAAGTTATCGTGAGGTGCGATAAAAATTATCCAACCGGTCAGTTAAATTTGTTTACCCCTTACTAAAAATTGTCTTGATGTGTCCATAATTTTTATTGAAGATAGTGAATTTTCCGATGCGTTTGGAATTTTTCCCGAAGGTCAGAATTATCAGGCCCTGATGAAGAGGACAACAATTGTTGTTGAAACTTCGGCTATAATTAAAGAAAATTAAATGGAATTTTTTGTTTCTCAATTTATCCCGACCTTTTTGGCGTTGTATCAATTATTATTGTCATAATTATAATTAATTAGTTCGTACTCAAAAAATTCGGTGGACGGGTAAATGAAAAATTGAGATATTCAGAAGCCTCTGACGAATTATTTCTTGAGAATTTGCATTAGGACATTTAGAAACAAATATTAAGCGAATAAATTGAATAATTTCCTCCGGTTGCTCGAAATTGAAGCCCACGAGTGAGATTTTTTAATGAGACAATTTAAGCGACTATTTTTTTACCGAACCACTGATCTCCCGGATTTTTGTGGTGTTTTTACTTTTAGGGTTTTCTGTTGTTAAGTAGCGGAGGTTCCTGTTTGTTCCTCCGCTCTCTGTTTTTCTCGTCTTTGGTGGGAAGATAACAAAGACTGTCGTTATCATTATTCTGCGTGCGAAAAGGGGAGGGCATGAGATTTCTTGACGGTTACCGAGTAATTCGGATAATGAAGTGGCATTTCGCGAGCTGTCGGATTAGTCTTACACGCCATAAAGATTTATTTTCATGTTTTGGGATGTTAACTTCACTCGAGCCGCGAGCGTCGACTTTTCTACTCCTCCTCCAGTCGTTTTCAATAAAATAACGTAATTAAATTGCCGAAGTGCCTCGCGCGTGACAGAAAATTGTTTAATACGAGAAACTTATTAAAATTGTTTATAGTCAATTTGTCGAGAGCTTGGATAATTGAAATGAAGACGCTGGGTTTATTGACAATTTTGATCGGGCTTTTGAAACGGTTTTACCTGTCAATGATTTATTTGTCATTTTTACTATGGTCAATTCAGTTGGACAACGGGTGGAGAATTTTCTAGGCCGTTAGAAAATTTTTCCGGGACTTTCGACACGTGCTATCGCAATAATCGAATGTCGTCACATTGCGCTATCAAGATAGACAATTGTAGGAAAAATAGTACGGAAAAATCGGCGTGACGTTTTCACGTAACCAATTAGCTGCGTTCACCGTTCGTTCTCGTGTTCACAGTTCCGTCTTTCACGTGACCCAGTTGGAGAAGACAAAAAACCCGAAAAATTTCCCCCTCAGCCGTAGGGTTAACGAACCTAAGGGAGATATTTTAAAGATTGGACGGAGAAAAATGAGGCCCGAAAATAGTCTTTGAACTCTTCGTTTTTGCCTTGAGAAATTGTGCTTGCGAGGATTTTTAGAAGAGGAAGTGAAAAGTCAAATTATCCCGACGTCTCTTCCCCTGGAATAATTGACAATATTCTAAGTTTTTTACTGTCGACTCTATAGTCTCCGAACGTTAGTTTTTTACATCGACAAAAAATTGCTCGTGGGCTTGGATTTTTATTGGCCATTGACGCGTACTTTTGACGTTGGAAAAACAGTGACGGCAAATAAAATCCGTAATTTCAGAAATATCTGTCTCCATTCGGTCGAAAATTATTCCCAATATTTCCAGCTTTTTCTCGATTTTTTTTCTTTACCTCTGCGATAAGTTGGACAAAGGAAACGTTATCTCCAACAAAAACAATCCATCAACTCATCATATTGTCGGAGTATAAATATTCATACGGCCATTGAGACATAAAAAAAATAGATAAATTCAGACCCCGGTATTACACCTTTATAATCATTAAATCCGGCTTTGCTGCTGGGGGGCTTAGCCGAAGCCCACGCGTCCGCCTAAGGGTCAGCCATTCACTAATGTCTCTGTTTTAGACGTGCGAGTATTTTTCATTTTCTCCCAGAATATATCTCTTGATTATTCTATCGGCAAATCCCACGTAATCGCTTAATTGTACTCGGATATTAAATACGTGAAATCTCATTGTCGCGAATATTTGAAAATATTCTAGCATTAATTAATGAGAGAACTCAGTAACTTTCGCATATTTATAGGAATAAAGAAGACTCATTCGTTTAGTGAGAAGTGATAACGAGTCTCAGAGTCTGGTTTTTCCTCGGAATATTTTTATTTTCTATTTCACAATATTTTTTTTATTTGCGGGAGTTCAATGGAAAATTATCTCCGAGTGTAATTTTATTTGTGAAATTTTTTTTTCATAATATCAGGAATGGACAAACAGACTCTCGTTAAAATGCAATTTTTTACAGAGGGAGATAATTAATTTATTATTCTAATTAATACGATCATTTCAATTCGGGGGATTAGGATACACTTGGTTCAACCAATTTCATTAAAAATAATTGTAAATAAAATGTGATTATTTTTAAAAAATTGCGTTAATTATTCAGAAATTACCATTAGTTCAGCAGCTCTGGATTCCCCTGTTTCGCCACTTCACTCCGGAATTTTAATTCCATCACTTGACATTTACATTCGAAGTCGAAGTCGAAGTCGAAGTGGTTACGCCGCTCGAGATATCATTCGAAGCTAAATACAGTTATAAATAGAAAATTAAAAATATACAACATTTGAGTTAAATATACTCACTCTAATGAAATAATATTTTCGTCATTTTGACATTAGTTTTGTCATTTTCATATTTTATCACTCAAGACCATCGATCTCTGATTTTTTAAGTGCAATTATGACATTAAATTTTGTATTTCATATTTGGCAATCGACTACACGAAAACTGATGAGAAACGAGAGATAATATCGAGTGCAAATACTCCAGAAGGAAATGGCGAAAAGGAAATCGGTTGTTTGTTAATTGTTCATTAAGAATATTTTGAGCTTTGAAGAGTTCGACTGAATGGCTTTAGAATGAAGAAAGTGATTTAAAATTCATTATTTCTGAGAGTAGTTAATTATTTCTGAATATTTAACCAGTGATATTAAAAATAATTTCAATAATTAACGGACGACAGTCGTCCCCCGACTGATTCCATTTAAATCCCCTCGACTACCGAAATTCTCAGGTTTTCCCTCGCCCGGAATTCACCAAATAAATTTCATAAATTACCGGCAAAAATTCCTCTAATGCAAGTAACACTCAGTGAACCCCAAATCCGTCCATCAATATTTACCCTTCCCAAAATTCCGGAAACATTGGAAATCTCATGGGAGCAACAGTCCTCAAAATAAATCCCATGTCCCCAGCTTTTCCGGTCTTCCGCCTTTTCCCACCCAGTAAATTAATAATAAGTTTTTGTTATGAGTTCTTATAATCTCCAGTAAATATTTTAACCCTCGGAAAACACTCATGTCCTTTTTTTCCACGTGTTAATCAGTTCTTAATTAGTTTGTTAAATTTCCAGTAAATCTTTTAACTCTGGAAAGACATTCATCGATTCCTTTCAAACATAATAATTATTACTGTAGATTTTTATTACAAAAAAAGTGAAATGAAAATTCACTTTTAACCATTTTTAACATGCAAAGAAGTTTCGATTACTGAAAATATAAAATTGATTGAATAAAATAAGTGATTTGCAAGGAATAATTTCGAATGCTTTTGATGAGTTTTAAAATATCTGGTAATGTTTGGAAATCCCGTGGATTTCGTAGAAGCCGGTGATTATCCCAAATGACTCGCTTATTGTTTATCATTTGGATATTGTAAATATACATTCCGACAAGTTAATGGCCACTCAGTTCAATAGCTCGGGAATAATGGGGCCAAACAATCCTGCAGTTCCAGGAAATCCATTAACCCCTGAATGTTTTCATTTACACCGAGAGAATTTTGTTTTGTGCGGACAACCGTATCGTTTGGTAATCGTGTAGCATTTTCGACGCTCGGGAAAAATTGCCCAATCGCGTAGTCAAGCCCACTATCTTCAACAAAAATTATACCCACCTCTAGAACATTTTTAACCGGTAGTATTTCAATAACATCGAAGGGATAATACACATGAGTAACGATAGTTTGATATTGGTAGAGTAAACGTCAATTATTTTTCTCACCTTCCGAGATGTGTTTTTCTTGATTGGCACAAATTAATCAATTAAAAAATCTATTTTTTTAACAATAAAAACGTCAAAGCAGTTGGGGTGAGTGGGGTAAACCGACCATCTTCAATTGCTAATAACTCGGGATTGGTAGAGTGAAATTGAATAATTTTTAACTCATACTATCGCTAGATTTTGCAGTTTCAATATAAAAAAAATCATTCAAATTCACTCGGTCGATCGCGGGTTATTAATAATCGAAATTGTTCGTTTGCCCCACTACCTTCACAACTGCAACTCAAATAATCTAATGATAATTTTCTAAATTTCCTAATTTCTCCGTTGATTATTTAATTCTAATAATTATTAATAAAATCAGTTTGGGAGTAATGCCCGATCAAAAAAATAAATACCTCGCTCAAGTAAATGAAGATTTGTCAAAACTGTTTTTAGCCTCAATGAACAGTTCCGATTTTTGCCAAATTTTTCTCTCCATCTGACTTAGAAAATCAGGCCTAAATTACCTGAATCAGGTAATGCTCAATGTCTACAACGTCGCCCCCGATTTTTGAATTCTCCCATTACCCCACCGGCATCAGCAGCCCACGAAACCCCTCGTCAGTTTCCCGCGCGTCCCCCCCTCAGGAGCCGCTCCCCGCGCGGCGGGGGAGCCACCCGTTGCGCGAAGGGGCACCTAAGAACCGCGAAGGGGCTAAGGAGCGCGTCAAGAGACGGGGAGGGGGGAGTCCGGAGTGCCAGCAGCCGGGCACGAGCCGCCATGTTTGAGGCTAGCGATCGCACGTGTTTCACGGAACAATCCGGGATCCGACTGTCAGTCGTCGGTGAGAGGTGTTCAGTGGCGCTGGGCGTTATAGCGTACGAAAATAAAATAACTCCGGCGTAAAATAATTCGACATTCTCCAGGTGCCACATCGACAGGAAATAAACAATTGCCGAGGACTAGTGTGAACGTACAGAAGACTTTCTCCAGCCTTTTTTCTTCCCGTGATTTTTGAATCCGCCGAACGTGACGTTCACGGCCCGATTTAAATCCACTAGTTGATGGCTACTCGCGTCGATCAGCTGTTTTAAAAGAGAAAAAAAAAAATAATTAAAAGAACTCGAAGACAGTCAGAGAACCCAGTGGAATTGCAGCCGAAGTGAGAGTAATCGCGGGTGATTGACAGTGATTTTTTGGGGATTAATCAGCACTTGGGGGTGACGAGTTAGGGGCAAACAGATGGAGCCCGATGTGTGCGGAAAATTATTGGAACGGGTGAATTGAGAACCCCGACGTTGTGTTGAGGATCGCGCGAGAAGCCAGTGATGCAGTGCCGTAGTGTTAGTGACAAGTGCCTTGTGCCAAACGTTTGGATTACTTGAAGAAGGGAAATGCCGTCCTCCGGGGGTTATTATGATGACAGAAATCCGCTCCTCAAGGGCACTCTATCGAGGTAAGTCTTGCCGTTTGTTTATTATTTTGAATTCCTCTTGTTACTTTTGATCGGTGGGTTTTTTTTTTTTTTTCGGGGGGATTTATCCGGGGCGAATGGGCAATCGGAAATTGTCAACGGGATTGCCTCAATGACATGTCAACGAAGCGGATGACGAGTCGCGCTGATGCAAGCGGGCTCGCGGACTAGTTCAGGTCGGCCAGTCACTAGGCCAGTGTGTCGACATCGATTGTATTTAGTTTGATTACTGTTGTCTAGGCTTTTTTCTCGGGAGCTCGAATTTTTTTTCCTCGCGCTCGAGGAATTCCACGACTACTTGGGGGAAGATGGGTGCGAGGGGAAAGTTGCTGCGCTGTCACGTGCGGCGGGCGGTGCGGGAGGTGGTGCAGTGTTTCCGCGTTTAGGGGGAGAGATGGCGAGGATTGGGACGATGAGGTGATTAGGAAATTTTTTAGATGGGGGGGAGCTGTTTACGGGAGTTGATTTCGGGGAGAATGGGGGACTGACCTCGATTCTGTTGACTCTGTTGATTTTTCGGCGCTACGCGGCGACTGCTAGCGGTGTCGTCAATCATTTTTTTTTACGTCTTGGGAGTTCTCGAGGAGGGGGAAGTGCCGGATGAAAGGAAAATTGAGGAAATTTGGGGGAGGGGTTCTAACCGGTTTTCGTGATTAGCTGGGTTTTTATTAATGGCAAGAGTTTTTAAAACGTCAGAAATACTTCCGTTCGCGACAATTTCGATAGGCAAGCCTTGAACATTTTCTCTTTGAGGAGAAACGATTTTGATAACGATTTATGAGTACTTGGACACCCCCAGCGTTTCCTAAATCCAATCTCTCATTTTCGCTGATGAAAAATTGAGATTTGAACATTTCCGAGTATTTCCGACTTAAATTATTCTTTAATCAATTTATTTCGAGCATTAACGATTTTTCTGTTAATTAAATTAATTAGTTAATGAGCTGAAATTTACTGTCACAAAAAAATCAACTCAGGGGATGTCTGAAGCTCAAGTATCCAACAATTGCTTGAGCAAATTTGCTCAGCTGCAGATCCTTCGCTGCTCCCTCAAAAAATTTTCTTTTTCCTTCGATTTCTACCTGTTATTTTTTCCTTACTTTCTAATATTTTTTGTGACGCCTCGGAATAGCCGAGAGGCCTCAATGATTCAATGAATTCATTCAAAAATATATTCCTCTACTTAGGATGTAAGGAATTATTTAATTATTAGAATTATTGAAATATTACGAGACTCCCACTGATTTTGCGCGAGTACTTTCTTCTCAGCGTCCGTGGAGCTATCATTACCTGAAGTGTTTTCTTTTTTTTACTGGGTCAACCAACGACCTTTCTGATCTCTAGAAAATGACAGATCAATTTGGTGAATGTTCAGTTGGATTACACGTGTCTCATAAAAAGAAAAAAAAACGAAACGTCGGTGTAGTCATTGGCAAAGGCATCTCCAAGTAGTTTGCCATCGGTTTAATCACGCGGGTATGTCCTGATGGCGTTGGATACTAATGTGGGACAGGGTCGAGTTGTTGGACAAAAATCACACGTACAGAGACGGGTTTTCACTCGGATTTATACAACCACGCGCATCGGAATATTTCCATTGTTGTTGCCCACTCGATTAAGAATTAATCGACGAGTTATGAAGGTTTAATCAATTTTGTTGGGCTCCAGTGCAACTTCATTACGTTAATCTTTTAGTCAAACGAGGAATATTGAGTTTTTGAAATTCGGAGAATTTGTTTCAATGGGTATTTGCGTTCGATAATCTTATCGGGAGTTCTGGGAATTTTTGAACGGGAGGAAAGCGGGAATTTTCCGGTGAATAAAATAAAATCAATTGAAATTTCAGAAAAATATTTATCGTATTTCCCGAGTTTCTATCAATTTCCTAATAAAATCAGGAGCTGAAAACAATTAAAATAATTTTAACAACAGCCTAATGGCAATTGAAATTCAATACTCCTCGGAGAGGACAAAATTAATCTCAATTTTAATCATAAAAAATTACATTACCGAATTAAATTACTCAAATTTAATCCTTAAAAATCCCTTCAAATATTCTCCCTTTCCATAAATAAAACCAAAAAAAATTCGCGGTTTCATTTTGAGTAATGGCATAATGGCAGTCGGAATTAAACTCTCCGCCAAGAGAACCGTAGGAGAAAAAAAAAATTTAAACCAAAAACGAGGAATAAAAGACGGGAAGCATTCTCTCTGGTTAACGAGGCCTACAGATTTGTCCCGAGAATATTTCTCTCCCGTACAATGTGCACTCTCCCCCACGTACTATCGAGGGGTGATCTACCCCCTCGTCATTATCGTAAATGCAACGGGAAGAAAAATCGACGAGTCTGAAGGGCGGGGAGGAAAAGGACAAGGGGAAATACGCCCCTTTTCTCACGTAATCAACGGTTTCATGCTAACAGAGAATGAAGAAAAAATAAAAAAAGAAATACATAAATCGATGAAATTTATTTTCGCACCGCTTATCAAATGAGTTCATGCGGGCGCCTCGACCTTTTTATTTAATATTTTTTTTTCCCCTCCCCCATTTTTATATTTATTTGTGGACAAATGTCCCACCGAGATAGACAAGTTTTAATGGCATTTTAGGTGATTGTCGAGAGTCAGGCATTCCTTCATCCAGTTGTATACACGATTTATGAAGCAGTATTTGCCCGTAGCAAACACTTTCACCAAAGGATTTCTAACTCTGGCGGCCATACGCCTGAATACTGGGGCCATCGGCACTCCATCTCTCTCGTGGTGCACTAACCGTGACGTAGTTTCTTTGTAAAGAGGCGGGGGGGGAGTA
This sequence comes from Psyttalia lounsburyi, assembly GCA_030522865.1. NCBI lineage: Eukaryota > Metazoa > Arthropoda > Insecta > Hymenoptera > Braconidae > Psyttalia > Psyttalia lounsburyi. The sequence goes on from JAPYZN010001155.1 coordinate 12,562, forward strand.
TGTGAAGACGAGGAGCAGATGAGGGTCATCAAATAAAAGTATCTCAGACCTTTAAAACTTTCTGATAAAAGGGGACAAACGGAGGCCCCTGGGGGGGATCGAATTTTGTCCGTAGTCTTTTTTTTATTAATTGTAAATAACTAGTCTCAATTTTTTAATGAGGAAAATTTGCAAACGATGATTCCCTGTTTTTCTCGAATTTTTCCTCGAAATTGTCAATTATTAAACACTTTTCAATGACTTGTTTTTAATGAGATCATCGGAGATGTCAAAATGACGTCTGGAATAATTCCAAATGTTGAAAAAATATGTCTCGAGTGGGTAAATTGAAGGGGAAATATTCCATTGTTTAATGTTGAAAAGAAAAATTCAACTTTCAAGGTCTCTTCAATTGTATTTTTTCGGGTTACATTTTTAAAAGCAGAGAAGAGTAATTTTGTTGAGCTAGCAAACGATACATGAATATTCAGGCCTAAATTAATTTGAATTTGCAATTAATAGGAATTTAAAGGAGATAGTCAACCGGTGTAGTAGTTTTGCCGCTTGAGGAAAATTACAATTTTTGTTGCTTAATAAAAATTGTCTAGACGTGCAACTTTTTACCAACCGGAGGGATCATTTTTATTTAGAAAATTGTCTCCCTGTAAATGAATATTTCATGAAGAACTTTTCCGGACGAACTTAAACCAATTGGCGATTGTTTTTAGCGTTTGAAAACTCGCGAAATTACCCAACTCAATTGAATTGTCGATCGAAACAAGAATATTCAGTGGAAAATTAATCTCACTACACTCAACCGTGACGTATTTTCTTTGTGGAGGGGGGTAGTAAAGGCGAGGGGCAGATGAGGGTCACCAAATAAAAGTATCTCAGGCCTTTAACATCCCCCCCGCCCCGATAAAAGGAGAAAAACAGAATGCAAAATGGGGTGGGACGGAGGGGGAATTGGATTTTTGTCGTTCACTGATGTTTCAACTTTATCGGTAATTCAGAAGAGTTCAGGTTATAGTCTACCCTGGGCTGCGATAATATCGATCAGTTTTATCAAACGTATTTGCGTGCTACAACTGGTGGGGAAGAGACTAAAGAAGCACTTGCTACAGCTGCGGACAGGCGCATGTAACATTGATGACCTCTGTTATTGACCGGAAACATGATGTTTTTTTTTCCTCTTCCAAAGAGCATTTAAAAATGAATGCAGAGTTTTCATTTATCCATTACACATCTCTGACTCTTATTTTTCATTGCAAAAAAAAAATTTGGGAATAGGAAAAATTTCATTGGAATTAAAAGAAAAAGTTCAGTTTCTCGCCAGTTTCCCCTCGAGGCGTCCAACAATTCACGAAGTAACAATGCAGTTAGTTATTGGATAAATAAATAAATAAATAAAATAATCATTTTGTAACGAATGAAGTGTTTGTTGCAAAACAAAGCATGCCAGCGGTGACGCAATCCCTGAATTTTTGCAATGCAAGAGTATTTTCAATCAACGACGTAATAATCCCCCGAGTGATTAAAAGAAGCGTTCGAGCTCTTGACTTTTTTATTTTCGTCTCCAGTTCCACACACGAACGAGGCCACGCGCACTCGCGCGCCAATGTTACCCCGCAACTTTCACCTGGTGCGTGAGGCACCAGCTCACCTCCGTCCCTGTACTCGTACAGACGCACCCCATTTTTTATTTTCCTCGTTTTTTTTCTTCTTGTTATTAGAGACTGTGTTTACACGGTTATTATTCACTCGATTCCGAACAAAGTTGATGAACGACGCTCGTGGAACATCGACCGATAACGGAATAGAGTGCGATCATTGCTTATCACTTCTTATCGCGAGTACAATAGTCAAATGAGCGGTTTCGCGAATTATCCACTTTAAGTAATTAAAATCCGCGGAAAAAATCAGTTTAGACGATTTTTCTTTTCTGATACTGACGCTAATTATTTTTTCAATCAATGAATTTCTTTCTGAGAATTTTCAAAAAATTGTATGGGACGCTCAGTCGACTTCGGGAGTGATTTTTTTTACTTTCACGAGTCGTCGAAGTGACGAGTTCCATTGGCTCCTGGTGAATCCAATGAATTTAATTGACGAATTTTGCGCGCCCTCCTCCGAAACAAACAGGGACTGATTAATAAGCGCATTTTCATCGTCGGAGCAATGTCAAAAGCGTGAGAATTAAGTTGATTGATCCTCGAAGTAAGGAAGATAACTGACAGAGACGAGAGTGACGTCACAAGATGTTCCGTTATTCCCTCGCACGTACAGGATTCTAGCCGTGGGAATTTCGATGGAGTTGTCGACGTATTCTCCCTCGATTGTCGCATCTTACGAAATCTCGAGACTTACCCCCCCCCGCCGTCGCCTATTAAAACGTCGATTTTTTTTACTGTCGGCTTTAAGCTGTACAATTTTTCCCCCTGAAAAACGTAAACGTAAATTCGTTTAATTAATTACAGCAATTAATTTCAACAATTTTATTTCAATTAATCCGTTGAGCGAGAGCCTAGAGGGAATTTTTAATTTTGTAATATTTTTTATCACGTGAAATGATTGAAAAAAATGAATAAAAATGTAACTTTAGATTTAAAATGTTTTTTTTAAATATTCAAATGGGTTTTAAAAAATACAATTTACGTTTATTTTTTCATGCGTTGGGTTCATTATGACCGCATAATTTCCCCTTAATTTTGTGAATATATTTTTAGTAATCGTTATTATTATCATTCCGCAGCTGAATATCCAGGGGTAATAACAATATTTGCATTACTCGTGAAAATTACATGTTAACCACTTCGCGAGTAGTTAAATTTTATCATAAAAAAAAAAACTATGAGCGTTTGCTCAGGAATATTCGAGGTGTTAAATGGACTACCAATAACATTTTATTTTTACCGTAGACTGGGGAATTTAATTGTCTGAAGTGGCAGACTTCCTCTCCATTCTCGGTTTTATTATCGTTTCGTACAGATCCTAGGTCAATTGGAAGATAAAATTTATTTTTCTCCTAGAATAAAAATTCACTTATGCAACAAAATAAATTCAATGTGCGCCGATAACGGGCAGTTATCAAGTCTACGTCAGTTTATCAATCAATTAAAAAAAAATTAAATTTGCAAAATATCGTCAACTCTTTATTATCATTTTATTTCGAAAAAAAGCTGGGGCTGTTTGTTCAAATTCCCTTAGGTCTATTAAATTTTTTTCACCTCGAACTTCTGGAGCTGCGTAATCACTGACCGAATATATCGTCGAAGGTTCAGTTTAATTGAGTAGAGCTCTACACCCATTTGTTTACCGCGGAAGTCATTTAATTCTCTCAATGCGCAATACTTCACCAGCACTCTTTTTTATCACATCGATTTATAAACCCATCAGATTAATTCCCAATTATCGTTTTATATCGTAAACACTGACAATGACAGGCCATATTTAACCATCCACCCTCTCGCCCGACGTGATCGATTCCATTCGTATCTGGTGAGGAGTTGACTTAATATAACTGGGGGATCCGCATTAATTCACGCCACGACGAGGTATTTCTGGGTTGCAACCAGGACGGAAATACCCAACCGACGGACACTCTGGTATTAAACCCCCTCTTCCGGGCCCTCGTCCTGTGTATTATCCCCCGCCCCCCAAGCTTCACACAAGAAAATTCAAGGGTGACAATGACCCTCTCAATGAAACCCTCGTCGCCCGGATCCTGAAAATAATTCTCACTTATTTCACTGCCGGTGAATTTACAGCCTCCCATAAAGCAACAAATTTAACACGAAAATTTTACAATCTGAGAGACTCGATGGGAAGAGAGTACACGATAAAGTCCCTTATTGTCCTGAGGCGACAGTCACCCGCCATTCGTGTCGTAAACGGCGAAATAACCGACGCAATAAAAGACAGACACGTGCGACGTTTTGTTTACGTCGTTACACCGGTGTCAAAGTGAAAGTTTTTCCGCGGCGAAACAACAGGAAAAATGTACACAATTGCCCAGTTGCTCCGGTAGTTTTTCAATCGTTTCGACTGGATTTGTTCTAGGGGATTTTGTAGTAATTATTGTTGATTAATTACTTTTGCTTTTGATATTTTCAATCCTCGTGGCAATTAATTGTCGCAGCTGTACAGTTGCTTTACAGTTGTTGTTATTTTTATTTTTTAGTTGGAAAAATAGTGAGAATTTTTGGGGGATTTGTTCGGGTTTTTTCGCTTGAAGAATTTTTAATGACGAAATTGACGACTTCCGAGGGAGTTTTCGGGTTTATTTATGCGGGGAATTTCATTGGCGGAAGTGGAAGAGTACTCTTTTCTCTCATTTGAATAAAAATTTAGTTATGCAGTGAAATTTTGGGATGGAGTGAATTAAATGGGGATGTCACGAAGTTGTTTAGTCTACAACAGTTTATAAACATATTTTGTCATTCCATTTGTTTGCAAAATAATTTTTGATTATCCGGTTATTTAAAAAAACAAGGGGAATATTAATCGGCATTCCGCAGATTTTTTAACGTTTTTATTGAGTAATTGATCTCATGGCTCTCCTTTTTGTTTATTTGTTGTTGCAATTTGTGAATTTATAATGACGAAATATCTGGAGATTTTTTGTTAATAATTATAGTAGAAAATTGTAAAGAGGTTTCAATATCTCTCGTGGCTTCTCGATTATTCTCGATCGGCTGGGTTTGTTCTGGGGACTAAGAAAGTACTCATTGTTGAGTAATTACTTTCTTTTTATATTTTCACCTGGTGACAGTGAACATCCGGAGTTGATCTTACAGCTCTCCTCATTCTTAATTAATCAGGGGACTTTAATGATTTCGTTCACATTTTTAGAAACTTTTTTAAGGTTTTAGCAATATTTCAGTGGTTCAATTGTTTAAAAATTACTTTCCCCAATTACTTCCCCCCATGACTTGGATCTATCCTACAGCCCTAGAGGCGCCCTCCAATCCAAATCCTCCGTCCGTTTTACCTCTATTTCCCCACCTGCGCCACCCCCCAATTAATCAATTAATCCATAATTTTTTTTTCAAGTATAATCCGCGCACTTGCATATTCCCTCCCCATTCTGAAAGCATCGAGTCGGCGTCGGTTGGTCGCGTCGTCCCGACGGAATATCACGGTTTATCCGTCGCGCCGGTATATCCCCCTGAACACTCAACGTACAATTTAGCTGGAGCCTTCACTCCCTGTCCAACTCACCCCTCACCCCCTCGCCTTCATCCTGTCTCCTTCTTTCGTCGCTCCCTCCTCACCTCCCTCTCTTGCACTGCTCTTTATCCTTGCATTTTCTTTTTTGCACGTACACAATTTTGTGTCTCCTCTCTTTTGCCCTGTGTGCGTCGTATACACGCGAATGGAATGTAAAAAGAGGGAGAACGAGCTATTGCCTTCAAGGCGACAACTCGCCTGGCCAATGAACCGCACCGACTCTCGGGGACGTTTCGAGAGACTGTTATTTTTCCCATTATATTCATTGGAATCGTATTAGAATATTATTTGTCGATGTTGCTGGTGAATTCTCCGGTTGGCAATGGTTTTATCGGCATTGCCGGTTAAAATGCGCGCAATTTCCGTCGCTGGCAATTTTCCCCGGATATTTTGAGAAATTTCGTCAGTGGAAATCGAAGAATTTCCCATTTCGTCGGGAATTCCATGAGAAGTAGACACTTTACGTGTATTTATTCCCGATAATTCGAGGAAATCCCGGGAATTCCGGTGAAGATAGTCTGGAATTTTTGGGACAGGCACGACGAGCGCCACTTCAGAGACAGCAATTTATGAAAGTTCGGATTTTACTGGGGAATTCGGCACTGAATATATTCGGATTTCATTGACAATTTAAGTGCACTGAGGAATAATTGTTTATATAATCCTATATAATAAGAAAGAGGCATCGGGAGTCTCGAATGAGCACTCGAATGGCACTCGAATGAAAACTCGAATGCTAATCGATTTCATGAAAGTCGAATCG
>JAPYZN010001156.1:0-35275 GCA_030522865.1 Psyttalia lounsburyi
GGGGGGGGGGGGGGGGGGGGGGGGGCGGGGGGGTGGGGGGGGGGGGGGAGAAGGGGGGGAGGGGGGGGGGGAGGGAGGGGGTAACTCCTGAATTTTTAAAGTTCCCTATTTTTTTTATTATTTACAGAAACAATATACATTTGGTCCTCTACGATTACATCCCTCCATCCCCCCCCCCTCTCCCCCCCCCCTCCGCGCAATGTTCATGCACATCCGGTCATGCATAACGACACATGCATCTGTATTTCAACTGGATACAGACAGATGCGAGAGCCATCTTTGGCGTCGCCAATGAGCGCGGGGGAGGGTACGGCAGGCGCATGGGGGGCGAGGGGGGGGGGGGCGGGGGTGAGGGACTTTATAGAACAATGGACCGGTGGATCGTACCTAACAATCGCACACATACACCTCAGTGACGTCATGCGTATTTTCTCGCGTCGTCTGAACGACCGCAATTCGCGTTCGTCGGGCGAGAATCGTTGGAACGTATAAATTTTATGGGGAACAATAAAAGGGATTTTTTTACTACGGCTCTTGGAGGTCTCTGACTACTATCGTTAAAATGCTTTTTTGATATTGAATTGTTTGCAAAATTGGCTGGAATTTGGAAAACTCTTAATTCGAGAATTGAAGAAGAAATTTAAAAAGATTTTCTAAAATGGGGAGAATTAGTCAATTGGTGTTTTAAGGTGGATAAATATTTTTTAAAAATCAGTTGATAATTATTTTTGTTTTCACGGGGGAAGTGGGAGGGGAGGGAACTAATGGCCGACGAAATGTTGCGGAATTACTTGAATGCACCCGGCGATTTAGAATTTAATTAACTCGGGGAGCGATTATAGGTGAAAAATCGACTGAGGGCGCTCGCGAGAGCATCGAGAGTCCCTCAGAATGAGGTGAGAATAGATGCACGAGATCACGGGAATTTATGGGCCGACTAGTGTGTACAAGACGCCAGGGGGAAAGAGACTGAATGCTCACCAGTAAATCAGACGACGGCTTCTTTCGCCGCTTATCCTACGGGTTTTACATTGTAAATTATGTCTGGTCCAGTGAAGGTGTCGCGAGCGAGCTGCGCAAATTTTTCATTTCAATGCCGTAATGCGAAAAAATTACCGAAGACATATTCTCATTTTTTTTTAATTTTTAATTCTGTAAAAATCAATTTCTAAATTCCACTTCTGTCGCCAAATAAAATTACCAAAGATTAGTAATTTCTGAGGGTAACGAGAATTACTTAATAATTAAAACTGAGGAAAGAGACGTTTCAATTTAAAGCGCGCGTTCATTGATCACAAGGTGAATTAAATTGTTTATGACTGTAATAAAAATCCCCCGAACCCGATCGGTGAGAATTCTTTCCTGACAAGTGTATCGCAAATTTCATTCATAAATTACCGACAACTCCACTTGATAATACTATCAAATGGTTTCTCCAGTACGAAAAAAAATAAAAATTAATGCATACACTGAATAGCGAAATGTGACAAATAGCAGCCATAATTCATCCACTTCCCCCCCGCAACCGCAAAATTCGTGGAATGGAATTTTTCGCTACATTTCATGAGAGCATCACCGAATCCCCCGACACAATGATCCGCACAAAATGCAGATAAACCGTCGTCTGCAGCTGAACAAAATCGCCGGGAGTTCTTTTTACTTTTCATTGGCTATAACCGATGATAAAATACGCGACAGCTAAAATCTCCGGTTTTTAAAAGGGAAAAATTCCCCTCCGTATCGACTGGTTAATAAAACTCACTCAGACGTGTCCATAATTATTCCGGTAAATATCTCGACTTTCATTGAGCGGTGAGACAATCCTCGACCAAATGTTTACTGACGATTTTTTTAGCGAAATAAAAGAGAAGAAAAATCGCGCGGAGATACCTTGAAACCCTGCGGCGCTTGACTCAGGACAAGTTTTAATTAATTGAGAGCGTAAATGATGAGTTGAAGGCGGGTAGAAGTGTATTATCGAGGATATGGACCGTCTGGGGCGGTTGAAATTGGGGGTTGGGAGGCTGCCGCTGGGGGGGAAAGAACATATTGGAATAACCGCGGTTATGGGATACTTACAAGTTGTTTATCCACTTCTAAAGTATCGAATCGAGGGATATATACGACGAGTTTGAGCCCCTGGGTTATATAACCCAACATCCTTTCTGTTGGCAAGTTTTCTTGCTTATCTTCCGTGGAGCTCTGACAATGTCAATTGACTCTGAATAATGCGCTTGTTTTTTTCGTTGGATTATTCCCCGGGTAAATTTCAGGGGCGGGAAATAGTTTCTACGATTTTTTTCTCAAACTCAGTCTGGTTTTTTCCATTTTTTTAGCTCTCGGAATTTTTAATTCCAAAAAAAACCGGGTCTCGGGGAGTGAAGCCGATCGCTAGTCAGTATATTGCATTAAAATTTCCATTTTCCCTATCAAAAGGTCCTTGATCAAAGTGATTTCATTGATACGAATATTGGGGGCACAGTGAAGTGGAAATTTACGTCATTAAAAAATCGGAAATCCTCGAAAATGTCAATATTAAAAGGAATTGAAAATTCTATCCCTCCGCCCTCAGTCGGTGTAAATAAACCGGGAGTGCATCTTCAGACTCCCTCGGGTCGTATTATGTATCGGAGAAAGATGTAAAATTAGGAAAGTTTCTCGCTCAACTCGAGTGATTGAATTGCCAACGAGGGAGGAGGAAAAAAAATTGATACTAAAGGGAAGAAAAATTTCTTCAACCATAATCTGATTACGAAAAGTTGTTAAATAAAGTAAAATAGCGAAATTATGATGGAAGAGTATTCCTACTTTTGCATTTTCATAAACCGCATTACTCGCCATTAAATATGTTTCAACGGTCGGAGATAAAGGGTAATTCAAAATTTTCGCACTCACTGAATTTAAATATTTTTGGAAATATTCTCAGGTTAGAAAAATTGGAATTTCGTTGAATTTTTGGTGAAAACCGAAATTTCAAGATTTTTAATTGATTTATTAATTTATTCACCCATTCATCCCCTTAGTTATTAATTTATTAAGCGATTAAAATTTTCAAAACCCCCAGAACCTTGAAAACTCCCCCCTCTCCTAATAAAATCTCATGTACTCAAATTAACAGACCCACAAACTGTTTAATTACACGACCGGCTTTCTCCCACCGCCTCCCCAATTTTTCCCATTTATTTTCGCTCTCGCGAGTGCCGTCACTCAGGCGTAAAACACTCCCCCATAATTGCACTTTAAAAATTATTAAAACCGTTGAATTCTCAATTTTTCCCCCCAGAAATCCACTAAAGACCCCTCGCCATTCTCATCCCATCGGATTTCATCAGAAGCAGAGAAAGACAATTCGTGAAATCGAAAATCCACTCACTTCCTCAATCGTCAGAGATGACGAGAGAGTGGGAATGTTCGTCTGTACGAAATAAAATAGAGAGAAACTAAGAGAAAGAAAAAATGAAAAAAAACGAGAAGAGAGAGCTTTCAGTTTGCGATGGGCAATCGTTGCTTACCGTCTGCTACGGTATTTCAATGCGCTTATGCCCGACACTTCTCGCCCGAGAATTATTCCGCGAAGACCCCGGGCCGTTGCACCGGTAATGGTAAAAGCATTTTCAATTGAACTCGAGGGAGAAAATAACACAAACCCAACCCCAGTTTCTAGTGCAGTCCACTATTCGCCCTCCCCACCTTTCCCCTTGATTCGCGGGGATCTCCAGCCGTCAGGTGAGGCGTGAATAATTGCGAGTAACGGAGATTATAAAAACCGAGTAAAAGTTCCCTTTTTTTAATTTTTTTTTATTACTTTCTGTGAATTTCCCCCCCCCCCCCCCCCTCTTCTTTTTTTTCTTGCGGCTTGTCGGGCACTTTCATGAGCCTTTTATGAGGTCAGAGTTCACTTTGAATTGAGAATAATATCGGGGGTTATTGATTTTTAATCGACAGGAGGGAAATTGGGGTAACTCCACGAGTCAACCGAATTTTTTTTCACCTCTATTTATCGACAAAGGTAATTAATTTTATTTGGAAAAAATAAATAATTTGTTAGTATTGAATTTTGCCGAGATCTGCCGGTGGCATCAGGTGGAGTGTGAGTAATTGCGAGTAATGGGGGAATATAGAAGTCGAGCTGAAGTTCTTTAAAGACATTTTTTTATAACTTTCCGCGGCTTTTTGCTCTTAACTTTTTTTTTTTTAACTTATCGAAGACTCTCGCGGGGTTTTTTTTCCTCGGCGCGTGTACTTACTCGAGGTTTTTACGCGGTTATACTACACTTTGAATTGAAAATACCATTGAAGCGAAGGGATGTCGATTTTTAATCAATAATTAATAAGAGAAAGAATTTTTGTAATTATAAAATTGAAAAAAATTCTCAATTCAAATGAATAAATAACATAAGTTGGAGAAAAAATTCGCATTAAATGTTTATAATATTCCGTTGGGGCTCGTTGGGATAAAATAGAATTGACGGAATTAATTGAAATTGAACAATCCGATGTCTGTTCATTTATTTCCCGTCATAAAAATTTTTTCTAGTGAAGGGAACCCCCGGCTCCCGTTCATTAAATTTCAATGGACATTTTATTGCAATAAATGCACAAAAAACTGCCGAAATAAATACATTTATTTGATCCAAATCCAGTATCTCCGGATGGATAAACCACGTAACAAAGCCAAACTCATTAGAGTCCTTCTGCCAATGGTACAGATGCGTGTAGACAAGGTACCAACCGCTATCCACCTCTCGTCCAACCCCCATTCGTTGTTCCCTCATCCCCCCCAACGAAAAGAGGAAATATTTCATTAAAATACTCCGGAGAAAATCAATCGCTGATTTAATGAATGAAAAAATTGTTCCGATGTTTCATCTACTGCAAATATTTTCGTCAGAGTGCTCGAATATCTCTCCAGTGTATTAAATTCCAGCGAAAAATATTTGGACATGTAGACACTAATTTTTAACAAATATTCTTTACTTGCAAAGTGTTTAGTGAACTTCAGGAAATAGTTATTTTAAGAGATAATGTATTAAAATGCGGGAAAAAAATTTAATATCTCGAGTTTTGCATTTCTGTTAAATATTTGCACTACTTCCCCACAATTTTCAATGAATAATATTTTTTTCTACTTCTCAATAAAAACGAAATGACTGGAAGTAAACGATAAATCCGTAAATTAATCGAAAAATTGTATTTAAAAAATATGAAAAATTGGGAATACCTTACGGGAGTGTTTGAAAAACCACAAAAATAACAGGAATTTTTTTTTTTCATGAGCAATTTGTTGACTGCGTAGTTGTAAAAATTCATCAAACATACTTCTCCACAAAATTCAAACTCGTTAGAGCCCTTCCGCCCGAGCTCGTCGCGTGTACACACGTTACAAGCCGTCCGCCCACTGGCACCCCTCGCCGGAAGAAAAAAAAACGAGAAACTTTTTTCCCGGGGAAAAAAGAAAGCATAAAAAAAAATTTACGAACAAAACTCGTTCATAGGTTGACGAGTGGTCATCCGGAACTCGAATGCAACTTTTTCGGCAACTCCGGATTATCCGTTTTTTTTTTCCAGGCTCAATTGACGGGTGGGGGTGAGTGGCAGGCGGCGTCGGAGGGGTCACCCGGAGGACACGGCGGAGAGGGAGGGGGTCGTGAGGCTTGTGTCACGCATGGTAAGCCCGCGGCTTAATTGCGTGTCCCACGAGAATAATTTACATCGTATTCTGGATCCCCCACTGGGCAGGCTTTGATTTCCTATTGCCGAAGAATCCATACAATTCATCGATACCCAACAAACGGAAAATCCCCCGCCGGGAGCCAGTATTTTCATCAAAATTTTCCAATTCACTCAGAGAAAATTTAACAATTCTCAAAACTTTTGAAATCAACCGATTTTTTCCCTCCGATTTGAAAAAAAAAGTTCAATGCCTAAAAAAAAATATTAATTCGCCCGTTCGCGTGGGCGGGGGGGGGGGGGGGGGGGGGGAGTGGATGTTAGGAGAGGCCAAATTTTCACAATGAATTTTCTCAATTTTTCCACTTCACGAGTTGTTAAAAAAATTTCTCCCTCACTTAAAAATTCTTAAAAGTTGCGAAACATTGATTAAATTTTTTTTAATTAATAAATTTTCATTGTAAACACTCACCGACTGTTGGCAGAATCTCCGTAAATGCACATCCGGCAATTGTTAAAAGAATAATGATCCACGCGGACATCATGTCCATTGCACTTAATTCACCGATAATTCCGGTGATGCTGAGCGTCACGAGAGTCCACGACCGGCATCCCGACTGAGGCCAAATGTTGTACAGGGGGTGTCTAGTGCCTAGTGGTTACCCTCCCCCTCCCCCCCCACCCCCCCCCCACCCCCCTTCGCGAAACCCCTCGGGAATGTGGGGTTGAAACGAGAGGCGCAGACGCGAATTGTTCTTCTCCCTTGGATTGTACTCTCCCTCTTCCACGCGAGGATTCACCTGAACTCACCCTCCCCACACTAATCCCTCTCACTTATCTCTCATCAATAGACGTGATTAATTATCGCTTTCGTATTCCCATCTGTCTCGCCGCGGTATCTCAAGTTCCGATACGGGTACTTATTTCAATCCTCAATGGCAAATGTTTTGGTAACAAAGATTTTCAGATTCGATTTTTTAACGAATTAATGGAATTCAATTTTTTAATTTTCAGGAAATCTAATTCAAGTGAACCGCCAAAAATTAATTGACGGATTTTTGCGAGTCCAGAGCATGAGACCTTGAGGTCAATTGAAATGTAAAAAATTCGGTTGGATATTTGGATGAAAATTGGAGGAATGAATTAATTAATTAATCGGCAAAATTTGGGGACTTTAAATCGTGCCCGGAATTAATTCCCCTCATTTGATAATTCGTTCACCTCAAGAAGGAAAAAAAGTAGTTCTAGTTTAGGTTAAATTGCCCCTTCGAGATTCACCCAACTCTTATTCCCGCCCATCCGCACCACGTGGTGCACTCACCGAGAAGGACAGACTGTTCGCTGATGTGCGACAGTTGGTGGTGTGATAAAATGAACTAGAAGTTGCTGGTGATAAAGCTCTCGACCCAGGGAATTTATATGCCAGCGCGCTAGCCCCATTTTCGAGGTGTTTTCGTGTTTATTTTTCTTACCTCTGAAAGCAAACAAAAAAAACAGAAATAAAAATTGGTGAAAGAACAATGAATTTAAAACATAAAAAGAAATGTGAAATTTTCTGTTCGAGACCTACGAGCGCACGCGAATAGTCTTACAATACAACAACCAACAATATTTATATTCATTTAAAAAAAATTAATTAATTGAAGTAATGAAAAAAAAATTTCAAATTTCAATCTGAGACAATCGTAAATGAAAAGTCTTGAGTCTTATTCGATAATATTTACTTAATTATGAAAAAAAAAAAAAAGAAAAATGTTTGTCAATTTAATTAATTGGAGTAATTTATCTAAATTGATTTTATTAATTTACAATTTTTAGTTGAATTGATTAATTAAATCCCCTCCTTTAATTTGCGAAAAAATAAATAAAATCGTCGAAAATTTCCGAGAAAAAAAATAAAATACAACAAATATTATTCAATTCCAGAAATGTTAAAATCGACTCAGGTAATATTTAATTTCCAGTACCACAGGATTTATAACATTCTCAATGTACCGTATCTAGAATAGCCAATTTAAAAAATATTGGTGAGTCGTGCCCGCGCCCCGTCGCGCATATAAACCCGAGAAAGTGGATAAACTAACTCACTGGTCAGACAGGATACGCCGAGAAAATATCGGGTGAGAGGGAGAGAAGGAATTCACACATAAATCTCTCCGCGTGGACGGGCCGAAGGGGGAGAGAAGGGGGCGAGGTCAACATTAAAAAGGTGGAGCCAGTAGAAAAAAATGATAAGGATAAAAAAAAATAGAAATAAAAGCCGGAATGAAAGTGTGCGGCGGACTAGATGACAACCACAAGAAGTTCACGGGAATAATAAACATTTACATATACGGCTTGCGACAGATGAAAATGCGAATCAATTTTTTTAAGAGGAATTAAAAAATTCGCCTCCTGAGGTCTGAACGCAGACGTTGGTGGAAAATTTTCCTCTATTAATTTTTGAAGAATTAATTTTGACTCTGTCTTTTGGCCAGTTTTTTTTTCTCGCCTCCCTGAGGCCCAAAAAATCGATGAATGTAAGAGAGATAATAGATCAAAGCGGATACTATAAAGAGGCAGTGGCAAAAAAATTGTTGAAAGCTCGATTGGTGGAATGGGAATAAGCCAACGGGTTTTCTTCCCAGTAAACTTGGAAGCTACAATGGCAGTGCGTCTTGTGGCGCCACCGAGTCGCCGAGACACGCCCCCTTCTTCCAAGACGCTCCAGCATAACCAAACAAGAAGGTACATTCAATGGCTGTGTACTCGGTGGTTTACAGACATATGCTACCACCAACTGGAAATTGTAATTCACGCCTCGGGGCCACGCGCAAACGAAATACCCGAGTTATTTACCGTCGAGCCAGTGCACCCGAGGTGGCCGGCAATCGAGGGGGATTGAGGACAGTGGAGTTACTGCGGGGGATGTTTTGCATTTGTTGGCTCAATCGGAGCCGAAATGAAATTCAATTATAATAATTAATAGTATCCAGAATAAACGAGCTCGCAAAATTCTGAAACTCCCCAACCAGAATAAACGAGCTCGCAAAATTCTGAAACTCCCCAAAAAATGTGAAAATTCAGTCTCCAATTTAAAAAAAAGAATTTGAGAATTGAATCGCTAAAATTCAGATGATAAAATAAAATTCGAAAATGTCAATTAAATTATTCATTTATTGCAGGGGATGGTTTGCATTTGTTGGCTCAATCGGAGCCGAAATGAAATTCAATTATAATAATTAATAGTATCCAGAATAAACGAGCTCGCAAAATTCTGAAACTCCCCAACAAAATTCTGAAACTCCCCAAAAAAATGCCAAATTCAGTCTCCAATTTAAAAAAAGAATTTGAGAATTGAATTTCTAAAATTCAGATGATAAAATAAAATTCGCAAATATCAATGGAATTATTTCACTGAATTTCCTGGCTAACCCAGCCCTCCCTCACCCAATAAAATACTCATAATTATCGCGAATTTCGTGTTGTTATTCAACCCCTCAAATTAATTATCTCAAACCACGTCAGAACACGATTCCCATTATTCGTATTTACTAAAGTACATCACTCTCTAGGTATTCTAATTACAATTTTCCAAAACAAAAATTCTGCACTTGGCTGTTTTCCCGAAATATGAAGCCTCCGAGTTAAACTTTTACCGACATGATTTCAACCCGGCAAACTCATTCAAACTTCTTAGTTTTGCAAATTTTATGTCTATCAGTCACACACTCGTACACGAAAAAGTATGTCGAAAGGTGTCCGTCAGAAAGTTGGCATTAGTAAAACGAATATTTCTCCCAAGTTATTGTTCAATATAAATTTCCAGAATCTTATGCCCTAATTTTTATTCCTGTACCGATGATAAAAAAAAATTCTAAAGAAAAGAGAAATACAAAAAATAAATAAATTTAATTGGCAGAAATCGATAAAACTTAAGAAGACAATCTGCCGTTCAACAATAATAATAAAAAGTAATTATGAGAAATGAAAAATTACGAAATGAGACTGATCATTAAATAAGGATTGCATAATAAATGGGATTGAAGTGCCAAATTTTGGAAATGAGGTCATAAAAGTGGGATTAAATTATTATTTTGAGAATTATCACTTGTATCGACCTTTCTACTGCAGTCCACCCCTTTCGATCCAAGTCCCGGCGTCCAGCTGTGCACCCCCCGACTATCGAATATGTGATACAGAGAGAAATCGACATAGAGGACCAGAGAAGGAAGGAAATTAAAAAATATATATATATATATATATATATATATATTGGAGATAGTAGAAGTGGAAATGCTCGAGGGCGCAGTTTTATCCTCCGAGCAAAAGACAGAGTTGTATGGACCAGAGCTGACTGGATTCATCCGCTCTCTGGGCCATTGTCTCTCGCAGACGATGAGAAAAAGTCCCGGGAAAGGAAAAACAATGCCGTTAAATTCTCAACTTGTGATGATGCGAAAGCGCTTGAGACGATGTGACGGGGGGGTATGAGGAGTGTTGAAGTCAGTGAAGACGCCTTCAGTAAATTGCCTCGCAATACAACTCTATTCTAGCGGACGTTGAATTTCTCCATCGAAAGTTAAGAAGGAAAAAGATTATTTGTTCCCCATGATCAAGATGATTGGAAAATTAAAAAAAAATATATAATCTCGGATTTTTACATTTAATTTAAAGAGGAAAAATCGAAAGTGGGGCGTACAATAAAAATAATCCAACAGGTCAGTAAAATTTGTTGACTACTTAATAAAAGTTATCGAATGTCTCGTGAAAAATTCCCCAACTTCTCAGTAAAATTCTGTAGGGAATTGATAAAACGAGATCCTTCCCCGCATTATAAAAACCCGTATTATCTCAGTACCAAATAATGTCAGAAAAAATGATTAGAGGGATTTTTTGTTGCAAAATTGATAGCCTACAAAAATGATCTTGTCACATTATCACCTAAAACCACCCCCTACCGAGATAATTCGTGTTTTATAAAGATATGAAAAATCCACTCAACGTTTTACCCTTCGCTCGCCCCTCACTAAAAATTGTCTACACGTGTGCACAATATTTATTAACAATTCTGAATATTACTAAAAAAATTCTCTCCGTGAATTTGACGTTCTGCTAACGTTTCCTAACAAAGAAAAGAAAATGTTTAAAAAATGTTAAAAGCCTGCAAAACCCATCGCTGTCCCTAGAGCGAAGTAACAGAACCTGACAGCCATTGTACCCACATATTGACACTTTTAATTGTTGGTCGTTGTCGGGTCCATCCCCCTGGGTATATCGCTAGTGAAAGCATTACGATACATCGCCATGACATCCGATACGAAGTACCCACTCGCAAGATTCGCAGAATATCTGCCTCGTGGCAGATATTGGCAAGAGTAGTGGATCCCCAACAGTAGAAAAATGTGAAATCCTGCCACATGCCTTCGCCTCCACGAGTCACGTACCAATTAACTTGTCACGTTCCATTCTCCCTCCCTCTCTCCCTGACAAGCAGGTGCCCAAAAAATAATAATAATAATAGCATCGAGAAGTAGCAGTGCTACTGCAATTTACCCGGAAAAATCCAATTCATTTGTTATTATTGTCCACTGTTATTATATTCTATCTCATGATACACAACATATCGTTACATTCTCACGCTGGGATATTTTTCTGCATTGTCACAGCAATTTTCAGTCGTGACAATTGCCATTTTCACAACTTGTTCACTCAACGGCCACTCTAACTCGGGGTAAATAATATCACAAGTAATCCTTGATATCACCTCGAGTGGAAATAACCATCGGCAGCTGACGGAGTAAGAGCAACGGATGCCTCGCCGAGGAAATTATATTTCCGTGAAAATCATTGTCTTTAATTTTAATTCATAAACGAAAGTAAAAATATTATTTAAAAAATTTTATTATTGCGATTATGATCGGTATTTTTACTTGCGAGTAGTCCCCCTTTATTGCCACTATTTTTCTTTTATTATTAGGATTAAAATACTGTTTATGGGGGGAATTACTGCGCGACAAGTGGAGCCTTTGACATCACGAGAATTTGCAATTCTTAATTGCGGATTTCCGGGGATTTAAAAAGTGAGTATCGAGAGATGTTTGCCTTGTTATCGATGAATTGTATTGGCCTGCTAATTATTTATTTTCATGAATTTTTTACAGCAATAAAATTGTGAATGCAATAATATTATTTTGCGGGTAAAATTCTTGGTTAGAAAATATTTTCGAAGAAATGTCAAATAAGGAAAGTAACTTCCAACGCGAGAAAATTGCAGTGACCCACTTCCATCGTCGATAAGAATGCACATTTTCCGATAATTGCGAGAGGGGCCTATCGCCCCCCGCCGGCAAATGTAATTTCACGACCAAAAATCATGGGTTCAAAAAATGATGAAAAATCGTCGAAATTATTGGATTAAAAAATCCGCTAAAAATTTGTAATTCCAAAAATCGGGGAATTGACTTCATTTGAAAATTGATATTGTGAAATTGTGTGTTATCGTTATCGAGTAGAACTCGGTAGATAATTCAAACTGAAAATTTATTTTGTCGACGAAATTATAAGCGACAGAACATTAACAAAGAAATGGGGAAAAGGAGGGAAGTGAGTCGTCGGTACGAAAATTGCAGTGACACACTTAAATTACTGATAAGAGGGCGTATATTTCTATAATTATAAGGGGACAACTCGTCTCCAAACTTTATTCAACAGTCGACAGTGTAGTTGCCATCATGAAATCATTCCTGTGTGCACTGTTAATTATCTGCCTCGTGCAGCAGGTGATAAATTGAAAAATATTTTCAACTTTTTTTTTTGGATAATTAATTACCAGAAATTCACTTATCAAATGTACAATCCCTAGGAGACCGCAGGTTATATGGTAGAGGTCTTAGTGATTGATTCTTATACCCCGATCCTCAACGTAACCATGAATGACGAGGGCAAGCCGACGAAACTCACGCTCGGTGTGGACAGACAAGATTCCTGGGTAAATAAGAAAATTCCACCGGAAAATCCCTTCCGTCAATTTAAAATTATCCGTCAAACGCACGATTAACGGACAATCTGAGGTGAAAATAATTGAATAAATAATTAAAAAATTTAATTAAACAATTTATCAACCCAAGTTCCGAGCGGACGTGACGAATGCCGACAAGAATTACTTCGATTTTAAGGGATCGCTCTGCGCGAATGATACGACAACTCCCGAGGGACTCGTCGCTGAAATAATTCGCAATGCCCTGAGCAATGAGGGTTGTTACTACTCCGCGGTAAGAATCTATCATTCATCAATACAAGACGAGAAATTTTTTAATAAAAATTACAACTCCGTTTGGTAATCCTGAGGGATTTTCGACGTTCGCCAAAAATTTCCCCAACTCCATAATTAAATTCACTGTCTTTACAAAAAATTACGTACACGTCTGAAGAATCTTTACTGAGGGGTAAATAAATATTACCGACAAGTTGGGGAATTGTTCAATTGAACAAAAATTACACATACATCTAGAAGAGTTTTATTAAGTAGCCAACGAATTTTACCGACCGGTTGGATAATTTTTATCGTACCCCTCAATAACGAAAGTAAACAGTCAAAAAATTTAACTGATATTTTGCGGAAGCAATAACGGACCGGTAATTTCTACTGAATTTTTCTCGCCATTTGATGAATGAGTGGGTACACCTGATAATTTTATTTGCCCTCGCAGGGGGAAACCGATGTCCGCTCGAAATTTGAAATTGAAGGGGACGCATTCGACCAATTCGTAACTGAAAACTCTTCACAGCTGTATTTCGATATCGGCATCTACAGCAAAGACGACGACGGTGAAGGGGATGCTAAGATATACTGGGAGCTATTGGTATTCAAAAAGAGCCAAGACTAAAAAAAATGTAATAAATCACTGACAATTCGCTCCATATGGAGAAATTTCCAATGGAATGCCAGCGATTTTTTAAATAAACGAAGCCCCCCTTTCCGGAGTTATTTCTATTTTTATCAATTACCCTACCAACTAATAATTCAAGACTGATATAATTTTTCATGCAACGGAGATAACAATTTTTGACGCCATACGATCCCTCGATTAATTAACATCCAAAGCGGCTGATGTCAATTAATGATTTATTTATTTAATTCATCCAACAAATTTCTATCGGTCAGTGCATGCGACTACCAATGGAAAGCAGACGTCGTTACACTTGTCCGTCGCGATAAGGAAGTGCATTTCGATGGTAATTCAGTGACAAATGGGAGCATAAAAATTTCACGTTTGTTTCACATCAATTTTTGTTTTCAACAACGGAAGACCTCTCCACGCACCAGAATCATGGCATCAATTCTCTGGCTGGCATTATCAGCGTCTCTCCTGCCTCAGGTAACTCCCACCCCTCCCCAATTTTTCGGTAATTAGAGTCATCAATACCCGACCCCCTCCCGAATTTCAAGCGCAGTTGTAAAATTTGTTCTCCAGTTATTTCTAGTCCGCAAATTTATTGAAAAGAAATTCCCACCCGTCCGAAATTCTTTCAATCCACCAATCCCCCTGGCCTGTAAAAAAAGGGGAGGCCCCTTCCCCTAACCAATTCCAAAAACTCTTGAAAAATTAATTACAACCAGGGAAATGCGGATTACAACGTAAAAGTTTCATCGGTGAGCTCGAGTACTCCGGATATTGCGGTGGCTTATGATCCTGCGGAAGGCGATACGACAATTACATTCAACAATGATCAATACGACTCGACGGTAAGTGAATACACGAACGAGATCGATCAATCGAAATTAAAACTGAAGTGATAGGTTAAATTTTCAAGTTTATCGCAGAATTTTTCCGATGGGACGATTACGAGGAGAGGACTATCGAGGGAGACCTCTGCAAGGATGATTACTATTACTATTACTATTATTACTATGACGAAACAGCAGAGGCGCTAGTGAGGAAAATTCTCGCCGGGATATTCGGAGTTTATGACTGTCCCTTCCCAGCTGTGAGTAAAAAAGAAAAATTTTAAAATGCAAGGGAATTAATGGGAAGGCAATTAATTAATTAATATTAATGATATTAATTGTTTTGTGTTTGCGCAGGGAAGCTATCGAGTGGAGAAGGAGTTTGAAGTTGAAGGCTATGGATTCGAAGATTTTTTACCCTCGGGATTCGGTACTGCTGTCATTAAAATTACGACTTATCTCCCGGACGAGGGATACGGCAGCGAAGCCGTCAGTATATTTATTATAATTTCGGACGACTACTAACAATGGACATTTCAATGCCTCCAATGACAACTGGAGGGCGAATAACAGTTTCTGTTTTATCGTGCAATTATGTAAATAAATCATTTGATTGGCTAATTATTTAAATGAGTGAAATGAAAATTTATGGGGAATAGGCGCACTCGAGTATTTTATTTCGCACTTGTCCTGCTCTACTCGCTCCAATTGTTGTTATCAAACTAATTCGGTTGAGGTGAACTGCTTACGTGAAATATTTTTTTTTTAAACTGATAGAATTTCAATGAGTAATATTCAATTGGACTCTGCTATCATTACTTTGTTATGCAGTCATTTTTGCTCGTTTTCGAAGCCAACTGGCTCGTTATTTCGAGACAGCGAGCGATAATTATCGGTTTTTCGTCAGTGATAAGGAAATACATTGTCACAGCCGTTACATTGAGGAACGTCACTCTATAATAATTTCTACCCAAATCGTTCTCACCTCAGTAACACTTCAGAAAAGTTGACGAATGGTCTAAACGTCAAAATCATCATGTTTTCAATTCTACGGATCGCTCTGACTGTATATCTTATACATCCGGTGAATATTAAGCAATTAAAAATCGCCTGGGCTTGCCCAAAAATTAATTTTGCACAGAAAATTTTGTTTTTCGAGAAAAATTAATTTCACCCGTCATTCTCGAATGCTCGATTCTTTGACAGTGATCCAAGAATGAAATTATAATATTCTGTTGTTTCCAGGGGAACGCAGATTATGATATAACAGTTGTCGATATAATCTCGGAATCTCCGGGAATTAAAGTGGCTAATGATGAACCAGATGAAAATGATATAAAACTGATATTCGAGCAATCCTTCGAAAATTCCATGGTAATTAAAAATAATTACATTGATATCGTAATAATGCATGCATCAAAAAATTAAAAATATTATTATTGTTATTATAATTTTGTAGGGAAGT
Source organism: Psyttalia lounsburyi (assembly GCA_030522865.1). Classification (NCBI taxonomy): domain Eukaryota; kingdom Metazoa; phylum Arthropoda; class Insecta; order Hymenoptera; family Braconidae; genus Psyttalia; species Psyttalia lounsburyi. Next base: position 15,846 of record JAPYZN010001156.1, read on the forward strand.
GGTAAAACGAGATAAGAGCATTTGATGTATTTTTCAAAACCCGTATTATCTCAGTAAGGAATAATGTTAGGAGAAATTGTCAGAGGAATTTGTTGCTGGAAAATTGCTCAGCTACAAAAATGGTCTTGTGACACTATCTCCTAAAACTACTCCTTACTGAGTTAATCCGCATTTTAGAAAGATTGGAAAAATACACTTATCTCGTTTTACCAGTTCGCTGGAAAATTGCATGAATCAGTTGCAATGTTAATTTAATTATTTAATTATAATTTAATTTTCATGCTGTAGTTTGAAGGGACAGTTAACGAAAAGGACATGGTGTCGGGAGAAATTTGCGGTGATTATGATGACAAAAGTCCCAAAGGACATGTCCGAAAAATACTCGCGGAGATGATTCAAGTTCAAGAGTGTCCCGTTCCAATGGTGAGGACAATTGAAATAATTAAAATTCATTTAATCTATTAATTTTCCCCCATTCAATTATTTAATTCATTTGAGACTGATCAATTACTTTCAATCCCTAATTTAACCATATATTTTTTTCTAGGGAAATTATCCGGTGAAGCGAGAAATTAAAATCGAAGGCACTGGCTTTGATGAAGTGCTACCCCCGGGCTTCGGCGTTGGCGACTTGCGGATTGTGACCTACCACCTAGAAGATGACGGCACTAGTAAAATGGCCGTCACTATATCAACCAAAATATCTGAAGTTAAATAAAAAAATTAACGGACTTGTATTAATTAAAAATGTCCCAACAATAAATGTTTCAATAAAAAAATATTTGAACCGATCGCAGCCCCTGGAAATTTGTAATTTCTTTTAATCCTCACTAGTTCTGATAATTATTTCAATGCGAATCAATTGTTAATTACTAATTAATCATTAATTATTTATTCATTTGCACGATTTTTTTTTTGTTAAAAAAATGTCAATTTATTTTTCTCAGTGAGAAGTAAGTCGAAGCCTTTCTTTATCTGACCACGTGTGGCCGCCAGCAATTACCGTGTTCTTGCCAAGGATAATGGAAAATAAATGTGACATTAATGATATATAATACCACTGAACCTACTCACGAATTTCCATTTATTTGTAAATATTTTTAAATTGTTAAACTATTTAATTCTCTCCCCATGACAAACGAAAAAGTGCACTATCTCGTGATTTTTTTGAATAACTTTTTAAATAAATAATAAAAGAAAATTTATGGTTAGTTTCTTTTCCTCTATTATATCAACATAATTACCCATTCTCCGCACAGTGAAATACTATTGGAGACTGTTTTTTATCTATTTACATAGCGAAAACATTGGTTGGCGTGTTTTTGTGAAGAGCAAAGAAGAATAATTATTACATATTATTGATAACAAAAAGCATCGTCACGCCATTATTTAGGTAAATGAGTGGTAGAAAAGTCGTTGTAATTTCAATTCTATAATCAATTGTTCTCCTGAAACGTGCACGAAACGGTCAGGAACCCTTAACGGTCATGATTTCTAATTTTTGGATTGTCATCGTCGCCTGTCTCGCCCACCGGGTGAACTTTCAAATAATTTTTTCATTCGTCCTCATTAATTTTTAAATAAAATAACCCTCACTTCTGCTGTTCTCAGGTGAGCTGCAGCAACTATTTGATAGATATAATAGACATCAGATCTGGGAGCGATGGAACTAAAGTGTACAACGACGAACCAGCCCCCAACGAAATTAAATTGACTCTCAACTCACCCAGGGACGGCTGCACGGTAAATATAAAAAATAATTGAACAAATAATTTTTTTTGCTATTGAAATACTGATTATCCTACTCCTATTGTTCGTATGCTCAAGTTCCGCGCACAGATCTACGAGAGAAACGTCATGGAGCAACGGCCGATCGACGGGAGTCTCTGCGAGCCCGAGGAAGGGGATGATACTTTCATTGCGGAAATTGTTTCCGATGGGATGGGATACGACAAGTGTCCCATCGCGGCTGTAAGCACTATTCATTACTAATTCCCATCAATTTTTTTTTTATCACGCTCTGATGAAAAATTCACTTTTCAGTACAGGTGATGAAAAAGAGACTTTTTTGGCCACGGCCGAAAAAAGTTTTTTTTCCACTCGTTACGAAATATAGTATTTTTTTATTCAAATTTACTTACAAAATTCGGGGATTTATGGGAGAGAATTGATTGAGGAATTGCGTGATTTGTGGATTTTCCGGGGGATTACCAAATAAATAGGAGTAGAAAATTTCTTGAAAAAAATAAATAAATAAATTATTTCCGATGGAATGGGACGGGAGCTCAACTGTAAGAATTATTCATTGTTAATTATAATAGTTTTTTTCATCACGCTGTGGAGAAAAGTAAACTTTTTAATAGGCTGTGATAAAAAAAGAGACTTTTTTGGCCACGAGCCGAAAAAACGTTTTTTTACACTCGTTACGAAATACGCTATTTTATAAATTGAATTTATTTCCAAAATTTGAGAATTCATGGGGGAGGATGAATTGTGGAATTAAGTGATTTATGGATTTCCAGGGAGACTACCAAATAAATAGAAAATTACTGCGGGAGAATGTGGAGTTCAAGGGGCTACCCAAAGGATTCCAGGCCGCACTTCTGTTAATCAACATATACGGCAAAAATAATGTGAAAAAAGACAAGTATGACATGTTAATACAGGCCGAAATTCTGGAATTAACCGCCGATGAGGCAGCAGATATCAAGAAGGAAATCAATTAGTCATAAGTTTTAACACTAGTTATTACCCCTCCACCTTGTGGTGGAATTACACATGGCGCACTATAAAAATAATTCTGAATATTTTAACTGCACTAATGGATTGTTAAATTAATAATTATACCTTGCACTGCAGAAACAACTATATATTAAAAGAAGGAAGAAAATTGTGTGAGCTCATGCTGTTGTAACAATTTATCAAGTAAAATAAAATTTTTCAATTCTGATCAGGCTTACTCCTTGTTTACATGTTATTGATCGAGTTCTTCAAAACAATCCCCTCTCTATAACGACCTACCCGATACCTGTTATTGACAAATATGGGAAGTACGACGGATTTTCCAAATTTATTTTCCTTTGTTTACAATTCGACTCTGACAACAATGGAAATATTTGAAGACTAAGGACAATTACCCCAAGTGTTCCTTACCTAACGACAATTAATTTCAGTTTATGAAGAGCAACTGTAACACGAAGAGAACAATTCTGTAAATTTACGAGTCCGTTAAATAAACGTGTAGTATTTTAGCCAGTCGTAAAAAAATTATCCAACCGGTCAGTAAAATTTATTGTCTCCTTAATCAAATTTATCTAGTCTTCCCTGAAAAATTCCCCCGACTTCTGAGTAAAATTTTGTCTCGACGTGTGCACAATTTTTGTTAAAAATAGTGAGTATCATTATTATTACAATGTAATAATGTTACGATTTTATAATTTTTTCCGACCATAAAAAATGCCACACGATTACCAAACGAAACGGTAATTGTTGCTGTAAAAAATCTCTCCCTGAAATTAATATTTTTTCACTCTGACAACAACAATTATTGACAATTCCCCAAAATTCTGAATTCCATATTTGTACTTATTCCCGACTAACGACAATTTAAAAATTGTAGTAAAAACAACCGGAATGATTTCGACGACCTTGTGTAGTTGACGGTATCACTTACACGGCCATCGATAATTACCGTATTTTTTTTTTTTTCATACGGAGAACGGAAAATAATTATTGCATTTCTGAAGTTGCCAACAGGAAATGTTTTCACAATAATTACTGGGAGGGAACGAGGACTGGAAAAGTCGTGGCTATTGTCAATTTCTCTATCAGTTCCACCCTCAAACCGCCAGCAAACGGTCTCAAAAATTACCTAACAATGAATTCAATTCCGTGGATAGTCTTCCTTGGTTGTCTTGTGTCCCAGGTGATCCCCAAAAACTCCTCAATAATTATTAAATAATTATGCAATAAAACAACAATCAATGTGTCCTTATTTTCAGATGCACTGCAACAACTACGGAATAGAGATAGACTTCGTAAGATCTAATATTCCACAAATTAACGTTACTGACGATGACCCAGAGAAAGGAGACATTAAATTGACGTACAACGAAGAGCGCAGTGGCTCCACGGTAAGCCAATATATTAATTAAATAATTAAATTCCACAATGGCTGTACTATTATTACGATTTTTCACAAGTTCATGGCGAGTGTACTGAAGTGGAACATACTGGAAGTAGGACCAGTGAACGGAAGTGTCTGCGAGACGTATGAGAAAGGAAGTGATGAGGCCTTCATTACCCAGATCATTTACGACGGAATAGGTCTCGAAAGCTGTCCCTTTCCGGCTGTGAGAAATCATTCTAACGTTTACTCCCTATTTCTTGACGAAAGAAATTTTTAAAAAATTGTATACATTAATTTATCGACGGCTTTCCAGGGGGACTATCAAGTAACTAGATCATTGCTACGCGAAAACGAGACATTTGACGTGCTTGGCGAGAATTTCGGTGACGCAACCATTAGAATTAATGTCTACAATGAGGGCAATGACGGAGCAGCCGAGCCTGACGTTCTTATATGGGTCAGCGTCGAAGAACTAACGGATAAAGAAGTAGCGGATTTCAAGAATGGAGGAAATAATGAAGATAACGAAGCCAATGAAAATGATAATAACGAAAACGAATGAATAATAATATTAGTTACATTTTATTGATAATTACGCAATGTACGCCCCAAGAATAATTATGTAGTCATTATAGTTTTGTCTCGTTATGAACTAATGATCTGTCGGAATAATAAATTTCTGCGATTTGACTGACGTTTTTTTATTACGGATTAATTCCCGATTATTACTGTCAATGACTAGATTTTACGACTACTAAAAAAATTTTTTTGCAATCGTAAATTGAATAATTTCACTATAAACTCAAATATTCAGGAAATTTAAGTCACAGTCTGAAAATACGAGAATAGTTTTTTGAATCAAGTTTTTCTTTCCGAGCGTACATTAATTTTATCCGATAAATTAATGATTTTGCGTAAAAATGTCCCTCCAGAAATTTGTTAAGTTAATTAAAATTCGATTGAAAAATTATTCGCGAATGTTTTTCTATGTGGATATTTCCAGGATAACAAACGAAATATTGTTGATAATTGTTTTGTTGTCTAGTGGTTCGTCGATACCAGGGGGTCCGCAATTAACTTGTTGTCACGAGTGCCAGCGGCAAATAATTATAGTACGACAATTACTGGCGAAATAAACATAGACACATAGACACATAATTTCCGTTTCAAGTTTGCTATCAGTAGTATTTTGAAAACACCAGTGAAAGGCCGGAAACGTCGACGCATCATGAATTTCCTCGTGTGGGTTGCAATCGCCAGTTGTCTTGTGCACCAGGTGAATCTGGCGAAGATTTTGATTTTACGTTCAACGACTTCCCGAAAAAAAAAGAATTATATTTCCGGTATTTTCAGGGTAATTGTGGATTTTACTGGGTACAAATAGAATCGATAAAATCTAGTGACAAAGCAGTTGAGGTTTCCTACGACGACCCAAAAAAGGGAGAATTCAAATTGACACTGACCGAGGACAGATTGGGTTCAACGGTAAATAAATACATGAATTGATAAATGGCTTCAATCATTACTGGAATTCTTATTCTCGTGTTTAAGTTCATAGCGAGGGTCCTGGAGAAGGGATTGATCGAGCGAGGGCCAGTCAAGGGGAGTGTCTGCGAGACGTACGAGAAAGATACCCCGGAACACTTCATTACCCACATCATCTACGACCTCCTAAAACTCGAGGGCTGTCCAATTCCCGCTGTAAGAATAATTAATTTCCCTCTTTCGAAATTCTAGTCAAAAAAAAAAAATTCCATTTCCCTTCGCCTGGTTTTCTAAAAATGTGACAGACGATCTAAATGAATTGATCCATTTATCGGGTATTTTCAGGGGGAGTATCAAGTGGAAAGAGGATTTAAAAGAGAGAACGTGAATTTTGACATAATGCCTGAGGGATTTAACCGAGGAATAATAAGAATTCAAATATTCAACGAGGATAACGAGCGCCAGTATTATCCTGACGTTGTTATATCGGCCAGACTAGACGAATGGACTGAAGGGACGGCAGAGTACTTCCGACTAATGGACAAGTACGGTAATTAGCGTGTAACGTACGACAACAAATCATATACGAATCTACAGGGATTAAAGGCTCTCCCTCTCCGGCTGTAAGAATTCTTTATTACGTTTAGTGACAATTGTTTGGTAAAGAAAAAATTTTTTTATAGAAAAAAAATTATTTTTATTTTTTATTTTTTATTTTTTATTTTTTTTATAGAAATTAATTTCTCGTTTTATCGGCAAATTTTCGGGGGGAAGGAGGGGGGAGTATTAAAGGGCACGATTTTTTTGGCGCGAAAGCGACAAATTTTCTACGCTAGGCAATAGTTTTGGGTAAGAAAGCATTATAATTTAATATCGGTAATGAGGGCCATTGTAATTGTAATTTAATATCTGTAATGAGGGACTGAGTAAGGCCAATTACTTCGTGCGTATGAAAGGTTACAATTAATACATAACCCACTAAATAATTCAGCACTTAATATTTTATCTCATCCAATAATTTGTTAAATATTCATTAAATTGTCAAACTTGTGACCGACAAAAAGAAATTGTCTTTCAAATTAAGACAACAAAAAAAATTCCCTGTCTCCCACGTTATTTCTTACTTGAATTTTTCTACTTATCCTCTCAAATAATTAATTACGCATTAGCTTGATTAAAATCAATGAAATAAAAAATAAGAAAATCATTTTCTCTCCCTCGGCAATCCGTTTGTGTCCCTAAATGAAAATTATTCATCGAATTTTCTGATTTTGATATTTTTAAAATGACAAAAAATATTTTTCTCCTGTTGCTAAAAATTTATCGATCACATTCGAAGGACGACAGACGTTAACGCAATTTCAATGCGAGAGAGAGAGAGAGAGCCCGCGGTTTAATTAAAAGCCGCTATTTTATTCTCATCGCGACGGAGTGCGAGGTGAAATTGAGGGCAAGTTATACTGGGGTATTGTCGTGGAGTGGTAAATGCGTCGGTTCCTATTGCCCTATTCTCGCCTTCGAGTCACTGGCATTGGCCTGTGAATCCCTACATGGGGTCAACTTCGGTATGTGTTGGCCAGTTAATGGTTTCGCCTGCTCATGCAAACGCCAGATGTGCCTTTTCTTTATGTTATATCGATATACCCCGACTGCGGTGCAAATTTTGCTTGTCGCTTTTTTTTTTAAAAAAGCCCAACGATGTTCGGTTTATTCTCCACTGCCGTATTACCGGACCCGGACTGTCTTCCGCAACCTCAAACAAAGTGCCAGTTTATTCTCCTCCGTTCCCAATTTTAAATCTTTATTTTATGAGATTGCACGAGCGATGACAACTCAAAATTTTGAATAAAAACGAGGAATGAGGCGCCGATTTTTTTTTCCGCCGTAACTAATTCCATTCCGTGGATTTAAATAATAATATATATCGAGAAATATTAAATTAAATAAAATTGGGAGCGAAGGGGAATTCTATAAAAAGTGTCAAACGTCTCGTAAATTTTTAATTTTCACTTGCAATTTAAATAAAGTAAAAATAAAGTCATTTTTAAAAATAATTTAAAGGGAATTTGACTATAGAAGTGTCGGCGATTTAATTTACAGAATATTATCAATTGATTCTCTCCAATTCCCATGAAAAATGACTGAAAGATTACGCCAATGTGAATTAAATTTCCCGAATAGACGAATTTTTTTACTAAAAAAATTTTGCAAACAAAATTAATATTCGATTTTTATGTGAAGTGCCCCCCTCATTGAAATAAAAAAAAAGTAATAAACTGAATAATATGAATGAATTATACCGCGCGTAGAGTGAGTTTTCTCGCCTTTTGAGGCTCCACATCAGACACAGATTTCCTTTGAACGTGAAAATTAATTTCGTACTCTCGTTAACTAATTGGATAAACTCAGCGAACTGTCCCGAATAGTATTTCACGTACACCTCCAACTGGGCTCTGAATAAAACTTTGAATCAATTCATATGTACAATACAACTCACTTGTAGAAGACCCCAATACATGAATGCCTTAAAAGTAAATATTTCCGTATTTACATTCATTGAAATAAATTAATGTTGAAGTGACACGTTGTGACATGTGAATAGCGCCTAAATAAATTTTATGTTTCACCGTAATTACCATTTTCATTATTTACATAGTCACTATTTGCATTATAAAAAGAAGTGATGGAAAGCAGTTGAAGTTTGTTTATTCAGAGCGCAATTGAAATTGAATTCCCAGAAGGAGTTGAAGTATTAAGTGAGAGGAGAAAAGAGGGCTTTCAATGTCCGGAATTTCCATTTTGAATAAATTCACTTTTTCCCCCAAGTCAGATTGAAGGATTAAAACGAAAGGCGAAAATATATCACAAATTAAAATGAAAAGACCTCGATAGGAGGAATTTTAAAAAATAGTCAATGGTATTTTCGCGGAAAGTGAAAAATAAAAAAAATGTAAATTCTCCAGACGCGTCTGAAAGGGTGAGCGCAATGGACGTAACTTTTGGTGAGCAAAAAAAAAAAATCCACAGAGCCATTCTCGCGTCAATAGGTGAATGGGAGGCGTGCACACAAGTAGAAATAAATCCTGTGGGAGCTGGGCTTCCGGTTCCTGTTGGGCTGACACGTGTCGCCAGTTTCAATGCGTTCGGATGTTGCTCTTCATGCGTGAATTTTATTTATTGCTTCAACGAGCTACGTCAAATCGATTGAACAAGAAATAAGAGGTGAGTGGAATTGTCCGCTACCACAAAATCCAACAATGTCGCATAAATAAGTATAAATAACATTCAATAAAAAAAAAAATTCAAACGAACTGATTAATTGTTGTCTTTTGTTGCTTTAATTTTCTCAATTCCCCGAGGCTCTACAATATTTACATTAAATGCAAATTGATATACTGGATCCACCAAAAATTTATTAATTATGTCAATAGGAAATTAATTCCACCCGTTAAATAATGACGAAATTCACACTCTGCAAGTCGCAATAACGAGATCTCCATAACCACCAGATTTACTGTAACCCAATGAGACTGTGCCCCCCCCCCCCCCCCCAGGCAAATTTACTCAACATTAGAAAAACTCAAAGTGGACTGTCTCCGCAACGCCCGCGAATTATAAAATATGAGAAACAGAATGTGAAATGTTGAAATACAAGGAATGAGAAAACAGCGTCGAGTGTAATTGTCAAATATTTGCTTCCGTGAGCTCTTCACTCGCAATTAGGGGAGTTGCACTCATTTTCTTGATGCAGAGTGATTTACCTGCCCCCCCCCCCCCCCCCCCCCCTCCCCTGAAAATTTAAATATGAAAAAATTGGTGTCGGCAAGATTTAATCGTAAAAACATTTTCCCATCTCGAAAAACGTGAGACAAAAATAACTCACATTTAACATCCCTAAAAATTAATTAACAAATATTTCTTTTTAAAGATCTAGATTTTTTTAGCGCGACTGAACTTGAGAGAATTTCAATTGATTAATAATCTCAATATAATAATCAAACAATAGAATAATCTCAAACGGACAATGCACGTGCGATAAGCGAAATTAAATTAGTTAAATTTCCTTGAATTTCTATTTTGATATGACTCAGTATTCATGTCAATTCCATCAACAAAGCGAAAGAGAACAATGGGACTACAACCCGACAACCAGGAGACGCCGATGTCAGCGGCTTGTTAACAATTATAATTAACTCGGTACATAATTTTATTAGACTTTCAATGAACCACAGCTTTCAAACGGCCACGACAGTTTCACTGTTTGTATCTACATACCTAATACACCAATATACAAGTGCCATTCACCGAGCGCACAGGTGAATACCACCAGAAATTTGCGTTTGAATTAATTCCATCAAAACAGTTACGAACTGTATCTGCAATACTTCAAACATCCCATCAATTTCTATATACCCGAATACATTCCCGTTGACGTGTAATTGTAATTAATGCTCTTTCCGAGAATTCATCTGTCAATTATACATCTACGTCTATACGACGCGCACTCGTCGCCTAATTACTAATTATCATTGACTAGCAACAGAAAATTTTTTAAAAAATATTTTTTCCTGTAAACTTGACGTCAGAAATTTATCAATTTTCGTGTCAATTTGTTATGAATAAATCCCATAATATCTAACGAACAAAAATTCAAGAAGAGCCCCCAAAATCCGGTCAATTATTCTTTAATTTCAAAATTTCTCCGACACTATATTTACCCACCCCCAAAAATTGCCAAAAAAATCTTTATTACCCGAGTTATTCGCACCGAAAATTTAATCGCCAGCAATCGCACTTCATCCCCCCCCCCCCCCCGGAAAAAAAAACGGGTAATAAAAAATGAGTGCAACATTTTAAAAAATTGTTCAGCATTAACTCATCAATTTTCCACACCGATTATCATAATTACTGAAGTCCGTTTTGTGCGCTTATATACGAAATACTGGCGGCAGTCTGGTACACATGGGTATCATAATAAAGCATTTCGACTCATTGCAGCGGCAAACAAATGGCCACGAGTGTACAAAGCTACTAATCAACAATCCAACAGCGTCCAGAGGGTCATAACGCATTACCAGAATGGATATATGAGGGGAAAATTTCATTGCACTGAGACGACACTAAAAAAAAACATTCAAATTCCAGTCTTATCCGATGCAAACCGAATTAATTCGTACAAACACTGACAATTACAAATTCCCCCCACCTTAAAGACCGTCAAATTGTTAAGAGACTTTTTTTCCCTGACAAATGTTTTTTTTTCAATCCACCAGATAATCTTCGTTCGTCAATTTTTTAGTCGACAGTGTAAGAGTAAAGTAATTTGCCATTACATTTTTCCCCAGTTGACAAGATAATCTTCATTGTCAATTTATCCCCCCCCCCCCCCCCGGCGTGAAACGGGGGGGCAATTTTTTTTTATATAACAAAACCCGTAATTTCTACTGTAATAAATTTCTCTCCGCCCGCAGTGTCAGATGAACTACTAAATCCCGAGTTTTACTATAATTATCGAGAGAATATAATACCAATTGAGTGATTCAGTTTGACTAATGTACATCAATCGATTCTGAGTACCGATAGATTTTGCTGAGTGAGTGCTCAATCAGAAAATTTTCGAGGATTTCACGGGGAAATTCTGGTGCATTAGGCGAATGTGCTTGCAGTACAAAAGGAATTGGGTCGACTAATGGAGTCAATGATTCAAACAGAGAATTTTTAATTAAGAATATTGCCGCAATTGAACTGCTGTGGGTTTGGATTCTATTAAATCCAAAGAAAAAAAAATCTAAATTTTTTGAGTTACACTTGTCTATTACCTCATCGAACACTGACATTTCCATTTAAATTTCATAAATTGAAGTCTGCGGTTTCTCTATAGCCCCCCCCCCCCCCCCCCCCCCCCCCCCCCCCCCCCCCCCCCCCCCCCCCTACAACTATTGTGAGGAATAACGAAATGGTAAATTGGATATTTTCAATTGTTTCGTAAAAGTGATCTAGTCAAATGTGATGGAGCACTTCTGTTCGTAAAACCAGAGGAGATACAGTCGACCATTGGTCAGCCATAGGTTTCTGACCACCTGCGACCGCATCTGTAAATCGCTCGGTTATCCGTTGCTCCATTTACGCGGAGAAACGAGAGAAAAAAAAACAGTGGAGGTGACTGGAGAAGAAAAAAAATTGAACCGAAAGAGGGGGGGAGGAGAGGGTGTCAAAATAACTAGGGCGTAAGGTCTGTACGTCACGAGTGGGGGGAGGGGCCAGGCGCAGTGGCAAATATTTTTGAGGTTTTTTTTCCAGTCACATCTGGCTTTCACTGATATCCATATCAATGTGCCATGTGCGGGAATAAATTTTCTACCCCCTCGTAAGCTTTTCTTTTTCACCCAATTTAATTATTTCGGTGAGGCTTGACTGACGTCATCTTAATTTTAAAAATGGTCGTATTGAGACGGGTTAATTTTTCATTAATTTAACAAGAGATTGAGGAATTTTGTAATATTTTTAGCTTCACTTCCTGTCAAGATTGATAAACATTAGATATAACAAATTGAAAAATTACGAACTTAATCATTTTTTAGAGGCAAAGAAAAACTCGTTTTTCTCGTTTTTTTTTTTTTAAAGCAATTATTTTTTTCTGCTGGGGCTCGACCGATGGTGGATTAGCATTTGGCAACTCAAAGAAATAATATTAATTATTATAAATATTAATAATCTAATATTTTATCTCCAATTCCACTGGAGATGAAATTAACGAGACAGAAAAATATAAAAAAAATTCCTCTGGAGGCGTTTAAAAATTCTTTCTCCCACCCCCCATTGAAATTCATTTGATCTGAGTCCTGGGACCTGCACCGAGTGATAAAACGACTTATAATGTTTCCCCTCAATCTCTCAAATTTATCTCCAAGGTAACAAAACAAAAAAAGGAGTGATCTGGCAAAGCCAAAAATCCCCGACTATTTCTCCTCTTGATCGGCCTTTTGTTTATCGTAAATTCAATGGCCATTGTAGCGGAGCAATGGATACAGATAGACAGCTTTATGCCCCCTATGGTGTCACACCATCGTCGACCTATCCAATTCAATTATAAGCCCACCACCCCTGACCCCTCCGCGGAAGCAAGTCCTGGATTTTTGCTATTGTTTGACGTTCTACTTTTCACCGGGCGATACACGCATGGAAAAAAAAAGGCAATGCACAACATTCGAGGGTTCAACTGAGGCGAGAGCTTTACAAAATAAAAATTGCCGGATTTTTTTCGGTTATTTTCCGTCCACTGAATTTTTTTCCCCCCCACCGTTTCGTTCCGCTTTCATTTTGGATTTTTATCAGCGCCTCGAGGGAGGGAAAAAAAATGTTATTCCTTGTTTTTCCGTAGTTGCGTTATTTATCCATCGAAATTGGCAGTTTTTCATCAGTTGCGAGCCAACAATATTTGGATGAATTGAACAATCCTTTACTTGTTGTCCTTGCGTGGGGTGAATTATTTTTCCAATGTTCAATCATCGATGAATGAAGATTCATTCAATGGAAATAAATAGTTTTTTTTTTTGTAATCCGTTATTTACCCTCACATCTCCCATTACATTTTTGTGTACTACCTTCGTTAGCAAACCACAGTTCGACAACTCCAAGCCTTCATTTATTATAAATTTTTCCGAATTTTCCGCTGCACAAAAATTCATCGGATCGAAGTGAATGTACGGAGAGAAAAATTCCGTCGAAATTACCCGGAAAAAATTACCGCACGCTTCAGTAAAATTTGTTGACCGCATACGAGCGTAAAAGGGCATCTAAACAATTCCCCGGAATTACCTAAAAACAAAACGCAAAATTAAAGAAGTCACCGACGAATGAAAATTCATTGGATCTAAATCACCAGTTGTTGTCAATGGGCCGATCTCAAGTGTAAAAAAAAACTATCTGGTGAAAATGAAATGGCCAGAGTGAACAACAAGTTCATCACGAGTTTCGCCCGGAGTTTACCGTCGAGTGATTGCACTTGTATCGCCAGAACCGAATTAGGTGGATCTGTGAGGCGTCTCTGGGCGCTTTTGAAGTCATCAGAAACACAATCCACTGATTCTCGTTATCCCTCGGCAGTGGCCAATCTAGCCTGTGTGCCTACCTGAGAGTGAATGGCACAATCGATCATAACTGGCCGACAGAGAACTGTATGATTTACCCCAGTGGATATTTGTGGTACAATTGACTCGGCCGAGAATTCGGCTCGAGCCCGTCAACTTTGAAATTGCAACTGAATAACAAACACATCCACACACTCTCGCTTGGCTTGATATGAGTAGAATTATCACATGAGTAGTTAGATTTCGATTATCAAGGGAGTCAAATTAAGTCAACTATTGCTTCTGGAGTCAATCGAGAATGATCATATTCGCCCGGAAGACTGAGGGGCAAAAAAAAATCATTAGAAATTGCGGCAGGCCGCCGGCAATGTCAATATTTTCTCCCTCTTTCTACATCTACTGGAGAACAATTTTTAATTACTTAATATAATGAGTTGATGAAATAAAATTTTGAAAAATTTTAATTAGATTAAATGAACAAATCTTTTTTTTTTAATAAAATTTTACTCACAAAAATTCAGAGATAGAGAGAAAGAGCGAGAGGGAGCGGGAGAAGTGGGCTCGCATCGCTGATGAGTAGAAGCTAGAGCGCGCCAATGAGATTGTACCTTTGAAGCGGAGAATGAGAAACGTGACCTCGACGAGGCAATGACTTTCCTCAGTTCTGTCTGCCTCTCCCCCTGTTAAACGACATTTAAAATTTCTCTGTGTCTCGTGGATCGCCTCATTTGTGAGCTAAACAGTTGAATTTTCTGTTGATACCGATTACAATTTTATCACCCCAAAATAACTCATTATTTCCTTAATAAAAACCGATCGCGAGGTAATTAAATTAATTCTTAAAACCCTAATTATTTTCTTCTTAAGAATCAATTAATTTGTTTACTGTAATTAATGAAAATTAGAGGAAACTTGAATTCCTTGAACACAATTAAATATTTTTATTTATCAAAAACTCAATATTTTTATTTTTTTTGCACTTTGGGCATTCATTTGATTCGCAATTTTTCCGCAACGACTGGTGGAATTAAAATATGACATTATAATTATGTGTATAATGTCTGAACCCCGGCAAGAAGCTCGGATAAAATGAGAGAGAAATAATCTAAATGGAGGACAGACGGATGATCGCAGTTGAACGAATGGAACTCTGCAGTGGTGTAAAGTTATTTTTCCGGTATTTTCATGTCTCGTGTCCTCCATTTGCATAATAACGAGGGCAAAAGTATACCCGGGAATGGGAGGAATTCACTTAACGATGCTACCTAACGCTGACAATGCTGGTGGTGGATGTGTTCTTGGATACTCTTGAAACAACTACGGAAATGACATTCACTTAACTGTCGCGATAGCAACTATCTCAGGTTCATTTGAGAGAAAAAAAAATGGCATTCAATTGGATTTATCAAAAGAAATATCCACAGTAAACTTGGCATTAAATTGTTGTTAAAAAAAAATTTTTTTCGCAATTTATTTCAACTCCAAGTGAAAGTTCGAAAATTTTGAGCTGTCAAGAGGAAAAAATTTTTATCTAATGGAAATAGTAAAATTGAGTGTAAAAATTTCAAGTTATTATGTAAGTGATTTTTTTATATGGAGCGAGGGCTGACACGGGAATAGATTTCAAGTGCTCTGAGGGCCCTAACTCGAGGTTAGAGGAAACCTATAACGTTTGAAGTCCGCGCAAGAGGTATAGTGTGTCAGTGGGTTCTAGAGGCCAAGCCCTCGCCATGTGAATTTCCCTTTGATCTCAATCCCCCATCGACAAAATTGAGAGAACTCGATAGTCTTGTGAATTGTTCAATTTGTGAGTTTAGTAAAAAATAAAATTCAAAAAACGGGGGGGGGGGGTCGTTTAATACTCTCGAATTGCCGAAAAATTGAATTTTCTGGAGACACAAGAGCCCCTCGCACGCCAATCAATGGAGAAGTGAGAAATCAATTCGTCACGATGAAAAATAGGTCGGGGAAGAAAGCGTCGAGCAAGACCTGATGAATAAATTCCTCCCTCTCGTCTCCATTTATCCCCCCCAGAAAAGACTGAATGGAACCAGCAGAGAATGGATTCAAGTGTCGTAGGTTGGGTCATCGCAACGACCAAGGCATGTGCCAGCAGTAATATTGGCAGGATCGGCGGATAGAGAGCAACTACTGCCTCTGCAATTGATCTAAACCACTCGAAAGGTACTACTCACTACTACTGCCAGGCGGAAAAATACGCAAATAAATATTCCAGAGAAAGCCAGACGAAGCCAACTCTTTTCAAACAATTTATAATTTTTTATAATTTTTCCAAATCACTAAATTCAATTGCACATCATTTTTTCTTTTTGTCTTCTTATTAAATTTTTGGAATTGTTGTAAAGACACAAGTCATCAGTCATCTCCACTGACCACCTGATTTAAATTTTCGTGAATTATTGTGCCCTCAATTTTTCATTCCACCCCCACCAATAAAACATAGATTTTAAGCAAAATTAATTTCGCAGGGAGTGAAGGGGGTAATTGGAAAGTGTACAGATGCCCGGAAGCGCTCGACCGGTCCTTGCGGTTACGAAATATACCTTGGCCGATACACTACCGCGCGTCTAGCACCTTAGACTCCCTAAGAACTCACGCAAAAATATTTTACAAAAATTCAGTCTCATTAATTTATTTAAATCATTCAATTAACTCTATTTAATATTCTCGAATTGACCTTTGGGAATCCTCACAATTTATTAACCAAGTAATACTCCTCGGTAAACCCAAAGAAATTAATTTCAGATGAACGAGTTACAGAGAATACCGGATTACGCAGTACGTCAAGACCCATAGCCAGATGACGAGTGGCTGGGGATCGAGCCCACCAGGAATAACGTACTTCAACTGAAAACTGGCACTTGCATTCCCTCGGTAACCTCGTTACGTCAAGCCCCCCCCCCCCCCCAACCCCACCCCTCTCAAGTTAACCCGCAAGATCGCGTGTACGAGCTGGGTGCGTTACGAGAAGCCCACCACCCAATTCTCGTTGATTTACCCCTCTTACTCCCGCACCTTGCTTACTTCCGTCTCACTCGACAACTCCACCAGGAGATTATACGTCTCTCGCTGCTGGATACCTTATCAAGGCTCGTTGACGAGGGAGGCGATCGCCGCCGTCAACGGTCTTCCTCATACCGATCACGAGTACACAAGCTTAAAGCCCAGTCAACAGCAGAATTTTCAGACTGGACTGTCGATATTTTTACATAATTGTCGCTCATAAATAAATTATAAAATTTGTGCAAAAATGTTCGCCATTTTTTAAGGCTGTTAAAATAACTTTCGCATTCTAATCTTTGATAATAACGGAAATTGGTTTTGATAATTGGGGTTTTAATAGTTTTCTTGCTATTTTTATGAGACTTGAAAGACGAGAAAAGAATTATTGTCAATGCCATCGAACGACATTCCACAAATGTAATTAATTTTATGAAAACATCGGGTGAAGTGAAGTTGAATTTTAAACTCAATGCTCACGTCTGGAATGTGAAATAAACTCCTCCCGTTGTGTTATGAAATTTCTAGTAGAAAAAGAAAGAACTTTTTCATCACATCGCAGAGTCTCGAGAGATCCTCAGGCTAATTATAAAAGTCTCATGTGTATAAACATTAGAAGGAGTGCGTTGAGTGAAAAATTGATATATCCCACCAAAGTTAGAATTTTCGCGGAATGAAAAAACAATTTTTTACTCCAAGAAATTATCAATTGCCTCTAATTTCATGACCTGAACCGGACCTGCATAGAAACTTCAAAAATATATCTCAAATGAAGAAAGAAATTCCCAGCTAACGAATGGAGTAAAAAACAATATTTAAATCATATGAAAACCCACACCAGCAGATTTCGCGAATTATTCGGATATATTCCTCCCAATGTAGATATCGCTCCGCAATTGATCCGGAGCCTATCGAGACCCCGAGCCCGAAATTAAGTCTCCACTCGGGCTCCCCCCCCTTCGATCTTGTCGGTTAGTGTCCCCCATCTTCCCTCACGGGCGAGTTGGGACACTCACCTCCCCATTCAATACTCCGTAAATGCACATTCCCCCACTCGGCCTATATACCGGGTCATACCCGTCACAAAGTTACATCTCGCAAATTGGGTTTGTCAACAACGACTAATTGCCTCTGGGAATATTGCTCAACTGTGAAGTAACTCATAATTAGACTGATGGTACCAACGTAAATTCAATTATTTGGGAACAATAAACAATTAAGTAATTCGTGAGGAAGATCACTCATCGATCGTGTGACTCTATTGCAATAAAATAAATAATTTTCGCAATTTTTTTCTCGATTTTTGTTCAATTTACAATTAATTCATTAGACTTCCTCCGCATTAACTGAAATTATTTTTTATAAGACAACATTTCTCATCCCAACAAAGACTTTGATTAGAATTTTAGTCAGCTGCGATAATTAATGGCTTTAATTAATAATTTCATGAGAATAGATGAATTATTTACGGTAGAAGTAATCAATCGAAAAAAATTGCATTCTCACGCCTAAATTTTTAAAAATCCACGGCAATTAATCACAAAAAATAATAGGCTTTGGTTTTCCGTCCCTCGAAATAAATTATTTCCCCTCCGGATGATAGGAAATTAATAGGTTTTCCAGTGTATAATTCATTATTTATCTTTCCACCTCCCTTTACTCCCTCTATCGAGTAATTTTCAAAGAGGAAAAAAAATAAACGACGGAAGAAACAATGTACACAAGGAAATCATGAGCACGCGAGCAAACCATTTCAAAGACCTCAACGAGCATGCGTGACGAGGGACCACAAGATTGAAACGCCAGCGTCGAATTCACGTCTAACCTACGCGGAATGAAAATTGGCTCGTTCTCGGAAATATGTAACTAGCGTGCGATTACACGGGCGCTCGGTAGCCTCGAGCTTTTTAATTCCGCCGGCTATTTTACCTGCACGTAACGAGATCGGCCATAATCAACATTAGCAATAAAATCCCCTTATTGTAAACAACAATGACAATAAAAAAAAAATTTGTGAAATTAATATTTCCATTCACTCACCGAATTCGTCGATTTATGTCAATAAAAATTAACCCCCCCGAGCCGAATTTTGTTATTCAATTAATTAGCATTTTTTTATGGATGAAAAGGAATTGTATTGGTGTAAAAAATTAGGGAATGATTTTTCATGTGAAAAATAAAAATCACGTCGACAGAAAAAAAAAGTACAGATTATTTGATTTCGCGAATGTCCAAGTGAATTTTACTGACTTCCCATCGAAGTGCATGTGCCATTTGATACGACTCCTCTCTACCGACTATTTGAACGGAGCACTCTCGTGCAATAAAATTTGATACGCACATAAAAGTATAGGTACGTCCAAGTGCGTTGCAACAATGTTAAACCTCAACCATATCCGTTTTTGTGAATCCGGTATTGTTGGGTTTTATTTGCATTCCAACGGACCGCGAGATGGGGACGAATATGAAAGAGAAATTATGAGACTTACCAAGTGAAATCCCCGGCAAACATTGTCCTCGATTTTTCTGAAAGAAAAAAAGGTAAATATAATTATCAAAAGCATTATTGCATACGATTTAATTAATTGAAAAATTAATTCAACGCATTTTCTACTAAAATTGATAAATTGATAAAATAATCGATCGAAAGCTGGAATTGAGCGGATGATTTTTTATTTTAGAAATTAATTAATGATTAATTTAGT
>JAPYZN010001157.1:0-18521 GCA_030522865.1 Psyttalia lounsburyi
CAACTCGATAAAAAACATCTGGGGGGTTTCTCCTGGTCATGAAACGTCGACATTTCCCAAAATTAGCGATTTTCATTTTTGGGGTGAAACCAATAACTTTCTATCGGCAAGTTAAAAAAATCCAAATTCGGACGTCGGGCAATTACTGGGACATCGAGTGAATATTTCCCTTCAATTCAGGTGAGCTGGTGGGGAGAAATCGTGGGCGTGATTATTTGAGAATGTAAAAATGGAAATGTCACGGAGTCTCTCATATGCCGGAGAAATCAAAATATTATCGTTTTGTCAAGCGGAAAATATTTTCATTGAATGCAACAAAAATGAAGAGAGTATAACGCCATCAGACGAGTGTGTGTTTATATGCTGCACAGGGCCTGGATTTCACATGGGTATTGTCAAAACGATAATAGAATGGGCTGGGTATATGGCTTTGTGTAACAGAGAGATGCAACTGCATTGAGCTTATCCCCACTTCCATTCGGTCGGTCCCTCCTTGTCGCACTCAGTTTGGGGTAGATAGTAAGCGTCATTCAACGATTTGTATCGAGATATCCTGTCCATCGAATGTGCATCCTAATACCCTGGGGCCTCAGGCTCGATGGTATTTTGGGAGTGGATACATGGTGGATGGAAAATCGGTGAAACGTGGACTGTACCGCGCACTTGAATGATTCCTCGATGTGTGGGGGATTGGAAAATGCGTGGAGAGATGGATATGTAGAAAATATAGTTGGAAATGTTCCCATTGGTCTTGCGGTCGCTTCGACAATAAAAAAACTTTTGCCGCAATTTTTGTACACTTGGGGGGCGATTTTTTTTCGAGATAATTTCCCGGCTTTTCCCCGATTCTGCACCATTTTTCTCATGCTCACTGCACGCGTTTTCCAGCGCAAATTGTTCTAGGGATATTTTGCGGAGGAAGTGAGCAGAATTTTTTTTTTATGGAATTTCTTCGGTTTTGAATTATTTGGGGGGAATTCTCGAATGAATTTCCACGATTTTTGGCATTTTACTCGTGGCTCGTAAAATATTCAGGGGGTCTCATGTGGAGACTTTGATATCTCAGTTTGAGGCCTGCGTTGGGGCCCATTGGGCCGGTAATTACCCATTTTTTATTTTACCCTCTACTCACTTATTTCTCCAAATTTCGCAAAAACGCTTTTTGACAATTTTCCTAACCCTCTCTAATGTTATTTCCAATATTTATTTATGATTCCTGGGGGTCTAGGGACGTCGCCTATCGAAGCAATCCCGACGGGATTAAATTTTGGGCCTCAAATGTTAAAAATTTGAAATTGAGAGAAAAATTTGTCTCAATTTAAAAAAAAATCGGCTGTTGAGTTTTTTCACTCGCGATACACCACAAAATCAAAGGAAATAATAAAGTACCCTAGTGGAGGTAATGAGAGACTGCCGAGAGAAAGGAAAAAAAAATGCAACAGACGGATTCCATTTGCCGGTGGGACCTCCCAAGATTTCCCACGGGAGTTGGCTATTAACGATCACAAATAGGCTATTACATAGCCATTAATACAATGCTGGTGGTCTAGTCATGCAGCCGGAGTTGTGCGCCGGGGGCGGGGGGAATTGCCCACGCGAATGGACGCGGCCGGGGTGAGGGGAGATGAAACCACCCCCTCAATAATTCGCTCAAGAAAACAAGAATTCGCCGGTGGATGCGAATCGCGTACGCCACGGGGACACACACGCGCGTCCCGGTGTAGGGTTTCGATGCATCCCCAGAGATTGAGTAATCCGAGATTCACTTTGTGCCTCGAGAGTTTCGGAATAAATCCCTTTGGAACGGAAAAATTGGAAATTTTCAATCATTAGGTTTTTTTAAGGGGTTTCGACTCTATTAAAATACTCCGGGAGACTTCTCAACTGGGACGTGTCGATGCAATCGTTGGCTCCGTCAATTGCGGGAGAATTGTATCATCTCCTGTTACTAATGGCTTCCAGGGATTAACATTCCTCGGACTCCAGCCGCATAACCACGGATAATGTCAATTTTCTTCGTTTTTAGAGAGTTTATGATTTCTTGACGGCTCCACCGAGAGCCAATGATCCGGATTTTCCTGGCCGGGTTTTGGGGTATTAAGAAGGTTATGTATGATGTTGACATTTTTTTATTTTATTTGGGGATTAAAAAATCACTCGCTCTAATTTACAGAGGAAATGTGGAACGCGGAGAGAAATTGTTTACGAACTATTACCGATCGTATTCGGAAAATTACCCATCGCACGGCAAAATTCAGTGTCTTCAACAAAAATTATGCACGCGGAGAGACAATTTGTTTGTGACAGGTAAACAAATTTACCTGAGATGTTTTTAATTTTTCAGGGAAAATTCGATTGGTTTTATTGAGCAGTCGACAACAAGTACTGACCGATTGGATAATTTTTATCGTACCCCCCGATAACTTTTCGTAAGCAGTCCAGAAATTTTACTGAAGCGGTGGAAAATACACGGGGTTATATAACCAAACGGTAATTTATACTGAATTTCTCTCTCTGCGTACTCTAGAATACATCAGTACTCGATCAATACATATTTCGGTGCCCGGGAGACTACAATTTTCTCCTGGTACTGGTATTTTACTCTAAAAATTCTCTTGCTCGCCCCAAAACTCGCTCTCTAAAATTGAGATTTGAAAATCTTCAGGAGAAAATCTCCACTTGCAGCTCAAAAATTCCAAAAAGAGAACTTGTAAGTTCCAAGTGTCAAATATTTAATAAAAATTCCCATTTATTCCGGAAAAATTTCTCGCAACTTTTACATTGAGAATAATTCCAGATGCCATCCGATGTTTTTCCGTAACATCACAAGCACGAGAAACGCTCGATAAATTCCCCTCTTTGATATAATAATTAACAAATTAAAACGAGTGTTTATTCTGTAAAAATAATCCACAAAAAAATCTCGATTCCCTATTTCGCGAGATTTCACTGCTCGCCCCAAAATCCCTCAAATTTGAAATTGAATTCCGCAATTCTCTTGACAAAATATTCCAAATGTTTTATAAATAATTGCAGCGTAAGGCTCACCTCTTCTGGGAAGTTCCCAATACTCACGAGTTGACCCAGCGACTTTTAAACCTAAAAATATAAAACCAGGTTTTTTATTAAATTGAACCGGCGGTTTTTCTCTTTCCAGCATCACTAAGATTCTTTCGGATAGGGCAATGGCTCATAAGCCATCATACACACACATATATATCCTTTATGTGAATATATATATATATCCACATAAAGGAAGGCAGAGAGAGAGAGGGAGAGTGGAGTAGAAAGCTATATGACGGCAGAGGGTCGGTTGTCGTCGGGATAGAAGCGAAGGCAGAAACAAGTAGTGACTCGGGGGTGAGTAACGAGGAGAGGGGAAAATCGTAAGCGGCTTACGCCCGCTCGGGAGCGGAAAGCGACTCCTCGCTAATTATTTATAGGACCCTCTGGGCTGCGCTCTGCCTCTTGTACCCAATAGTGAAATATCCTGAAAAGATAGAGAACCAAAAGAGGAAGTATCCGTGACTCTCATTCGTGTACAAGCGTGGAAGCTCACTTCACTGGACTTTTTTTTTTTTTCTGCACCTTTTATTCTTCCTCTCTTGGAGAGACCATCCTTCTGCGAGCTGTGGGATAATTTTGGAGATGTTTCGGAGCCTTTCACTCGCACATTTGGATTTTTTTTTTACTGGGAATATTCTACGGCGTTTCCTGATTTTTGTTTACCTCCCTATTTCGATTATCTGGGACTGATTTTTTATCCCCGGGAAAGCCAACGGCGGAGAATTCGTAGACTCCAGTGTAAGGAAAGGTCAGTTAATTGATTTATTATTAGCGGTTGAGGAACTCAATCGATCTAAAATTGATCGGTTAATTTTTTTAAACTGACACTCTCACCGAAATTTCGAGAAAATCCTCAAATTCTCTCAAAATTTTCTAGAATTCATGGAAACTGCGGCGACACTCGCCAAAATATTCCTCAATAATCAAAAGACAAAGAAATTCCCCCACAAAGTTCAACTCGAGATTAAAAACTCTCGAGTCGAGTCAAAAATATCAAATGTCCCTACTCCCAACTTCTGAAATCCCAAAATCAAAATTTCTCGTTGGTAACCACCCCTCCTTAACCGCCACAGGAGAAAAAAAATATAATTCCGCCAAACATATTTATTTGTACAATTCAACGCTCACAATACCTGCGTAAAAATTCGCTGAAAACTCTCGCGAGGAGAATACCCCAATTGCCAAAATTATATTTCTTTCTCATCAGATTAACGATCGCACATCCAGTGTCGTCGATCTTGCGTCGCGAAATTGTAGCACACAGAGATGTCTAGCGGCCATCGCTCGGAATTTCCAGTAAAAAAAATCTGTCCACCGCGTTGAATTTATCACACACAAAAAAAAAAATTAATTTATCGATCTACCATGTCGAAAGGACACTCGATGGGGAAATGAAATAAAAATGGAATAAAGCTGGAATAGTGAGCCATGTAGTCAAGAGGGAAAAGCGGAAACTGAAGGTCCATTTTTTAGGATTACCAGGCGCTCGGGGTGGCAAAGGGGAAGGGGGCGAGGGGGGGGGGGGGTGAAAAAAAGTGGGCGCTGAAAACCCAGACTGGAATGTATTCCCTACGTGTGTGTTTATTTGGATGAAATAGGGAGATCTCCCCCAACAATGGACTCTCTCGCGCGCCCCCTTGACTTCCTGGCGGTCTTCGCTCTGATCTATTTCATCCTGGCATTTCTGTTTATCTTATGATTCTCTCACGTGTATACCTGAAGACCGACCCAACATCCGCTCGGTCCGCCGAGTATTTTGAAAAATTGATTGGCCGTATAATTTTCTCTCGCTCGACTCCTCCCGGAGTATCAATTTCCCTCCCGCAATTCACGTTAACAATTTTACTTTTCGCTTCTTCTTCTTCTTCTTCAAAAAAAATCCCTTGACTTCCTCTCGAGCACATTAAGGGGCAATGACTCTTGAAAAATGTTTACGTTCGATGAGAGCCGAGAGATCAAAGTGGCGCACCCCAATTGAAGCAGTCGGCAGTCTCTGATTTTAAAATTCGTTCGATTGAACTCACTGACTCAATTACAATTTTCACATCCTTTATTCTCTGGACCCGCCGCCAGCTAACCATCCAGTTACCACTGAGCAATTGTGGTAATCTCGTTATACTTGGCGACTGAGTGATTCGGAAATTGTGAAAAAGTCGAGTGATGCAATTGTTGAGCACCGGAGAAATTGAATTTGCAAATGGGGACTTCTAGTCGGATGACACTGTCGAGCTTAACCTTGTGACACACTCGTAGCCATACTTTACGCTGGTGAGTATGGACAAATGCCGGCGCGCATGAGCTTACGTTCTCCAGAAGCTGGTGAGAGTTGTTATAATGAGATCCGGCTAAGTGCAAGCCGATTTTAACTCTTGGGGGTTTTACTTGGCCAAGTTCAAGGTCGCGATGCTGAAGGAATCTGGGGGTTCGTATCGTGACGAGGAATTTTCGGTTGTCGAGTTGGAAATTTCAATTTACAATTCGCTAAGTCTCCAACTTGCGCGACAATCCACTTTTTACTTAGACCAAATGAAGTTCAGTCTGTGATTTTCATATTTTAATTTAAGCCACTGAATCTCTGAAATTGAAATTTGAAAATCTCGGGGAAGTTTTGAGTTGAAGCTTAAACCTTCCAGCAAGAGAACTTGAAAGTTCCAAGTCTGAAATATTCAATAAAAATTATCAGTTAGTCAGGAAAAATTTCTTGTCAATTTTATATCGAGAGTAATTCCGGATCCCATCCAGTGATTTTCTGGAACGTCACAAGAAGGGAGAAGGCTACAAATATTTTCTTCTTTGACATAATAATTGACAAATTAAAATTAGTGTCAACTCTAAGACTTGAATAAAAACTGGAACTAAAAATTAATAATTAACTTGCGATTTTAAATTCAGCAGGTTAGTTTGATATTCATTCCTGATCAAACGTTTTTTCAAAGCCTGCTTTCCCCCACGTGCGCAAAGATAAAAATGATGGGTAAGATTCATCTTGTTATCCGACAATCCAAACAAAGAGACGTCCGAGAATCATCGGGCTGATATAAACACACCAATTAGTGAAAATATAAGAGAATGGGATAGTCGAGTAGGGCCAAGTAAGGGGGAGAGTTCCCCCAGGGCCACCTGCATGGAGCTAATGAACGGGAGTAAAGCGGCAGTAGATAAAATCACAGGAGTCAGAGACCAATCAGTTAATCCCACCTTTCGATAGAAATCAGATTCAATGACTCGCGTCTCGCTCATAATCCATTTTAAAAAGCATTAAATTTTTTATTCCCACAAATGCATCAGTCAAAATCCAAAATCACCCGATTAATCCCAAAAACTGTCTTACAAATTAACAAAAGGAAACCTCCTCCAAATTCTCTCCCCTCCCGTCATTAATTCCTAACAAACCTCACATTAAAAGTAAACTAATTATCACTACTTCTATTAAATAAATAAAATGGCACTGCGAATTGTGGAATTTTTAACTGTTTGCGCTGTTTTGTGAACAATTTATTTGAGTTATTCATCGATTCAAAAATTCTGCAAAATATAACCAACGACGAATCAGCGATAGCAATTAATCGTTGATTTTCGCCAGTGCAAACATTGTTAACATCAAAAGACTGCATTGGCAAAATGAATAGCCGCCAGCGATGCCGAAAACGCCCCCCATCAGTTTGATTAAGTCACGTGAATATCCCAGTGCGGCACAATTACCTTATGACTTACCTGCAAATGTAACCGGAGGCAATTTCAAATTCACCAGTTCAGGTTTCCATAATTCAATTGAATACATGAACACTGTAATGTTGAAACGAAACAATTCAATCAACGAAACAGTACAAGCCCCCCCGCCCCCCTCCCGCCCCTCCATGATTCAGGACTGGTGACATTTTGCTGTAAACTTTTCAATTATCACCTGACCTTTAATCACCTCCACATGCTAAGGGTAATGAAGTCCAGAAGAATGACACGATGAATTAATGCACGATGAAACCTCTCACTCATTGAAATTATGATTACTCTCTTTTATTATAATTTTTTTTGTTTTTTTTTTTTTGTTTTTTTTTTCAACTCGTAAGAAGATATCTTTGTCTCTTTAATTTGTTCCTCTCACTCTACGCAACGGAATAACTCGTTACGTAATTATATTTTTACTGATATATTTATGTGAATACAATTATGTACATTGGTGTCGAATTCTTATAATATTATTCTGCCCCTTCTCGGTAAATTATTTACGTTCATTTAATACAAATCAAATGCTTAATGTCTGAAGTGTGCAGAGTATATGTTATTGTAAAATCCTCTCTCTCTCCAATTTCTCTAAATCATCTTTACCGTTTCTATTCTAAGTAATAGTTTCCTTTCTCAATTAATTATCATTTATATCAGTATTTGACGAATAATATACACATCTTAAGAATTCTGCATACATGAAATATACATTGAAGATTATATGTTTTTCTCATTCACACACGGGCCACCTCATTCAATTACCACTAATTATTTTATTTATTTTCTTCCCCCTATCGTCTATTTAATTGTTAACATATTCAATTTGTATGCAGTCTATTCCACAGTATTCATCACGAGAAATATTCATATAATTCTTCATCAAATCATAAAATTGATCTGATCTCATTAAATTTTTGGATAACGGCAAAGATGAATATTCCTTTGTACTCATGCTGAGAAGATCTAGAGATATTCGACGTCAAAGAGTAAACAATGGTTCAATCTATAAAAGTAAAACCAATCTGTCAATCTCATTATTGTAATCAAACCATCTCCTCAACATTTATCAATCGCGTACAATTGAATTTCCATTCAACTCAATCCCCAATAGTTAACTCATATTTACAATACTCCTTGAAAATAATCGGCAATTACCAATTTTTTAATATTCACAACTATCAATGGAATAACGACGACGATACAAATAACAATTGTGCAAATTCTCTTGTTATCTTCCTTCCAAATACATCATGCTCTGAATTATGAATATTCTCATAAGTTACGGGCGGATGAGGGTATCATATATGTGCACATATATAATCATTATATATACATATACATACATAACACATGTTGAAATTCAATAACCGATTATGTAAAGCCTAGAGAACCAAATGATTATGTGAAAAATTCGATATTCGTCGTACATTCCGTCAAGGGCCGAAACCACACGGCTCGTTTCTTCGCTTCATTCTAATCATATATTTCTAAACTGATGAAATAGAATTGATTGTGATTAGAGAGATCCATCATGAGCTGCCTAGAAATCACGACAGGCTGATGATTACCATGAATTGCTGAAAAATCATTGATAAACGACAAAACAGTATCCACTTTGTTAAGACATCATCATCTTATCCGAAATGATGAGCAGTCTTACTTGAAAGGTAACCAATTCTGCTTTATGAACATGCTCAATCAACGCTGGCCGTCCACTTTACCACAGCCTGCTGAATCGATTCGATAGCATTTAAAATAATGTGAAAACAATCACGAAGAAAGCTCGATATTAAAAGATCATTTATCGGCGCTCAATGATCAATTGCCTGTAAGATGGCTGTGATGGTGTTGGGCCATCTCCATAACCCAATATTCAACGATCACCACTGCCATTTACACGAATTGCATTGTCCCGCTGGATAAAACAATTATTTAAACATAATTTCTTTCCTCTAATCGACTAGTCATTACTCCATCATTGTCCTTCGGTGGATACTTGATTTTCCATGGACCGGCGTAAGTCTTTTGGGCCCTCTGTCGGGCTTCTGTCAACTCCCTCGGCTGCTAAACCATTGTCTGATACTTTTGCTCAGGGAGTATGTATTCTGATGAATCAGTGGGCGATGATGTCGCCATGTCATTTACCGAGGCAGCATTGAGATGATGATGACCAGTTAAGTGTGACATTGATGATGTTAATGTCATGTTGTGATGATACTGGCCATGATGGTGATGGTGATAATTACTCTGGGGACTGTGATGCATGTGAGACAGCTGTGTCTGGTAATAATCACTGGACGTGTAGGGATTCTGATAGCTGTTGTACGTTTGGCCTGGATAGCATTGGCTGTTTACGGCACCTGGTGATGCTGAACTCCAGGGAAAACCGTAATCGCTGTGATGAATTTGATTCATTGGAGGTGGATAGGAGGATGGTGGTAGTTGACTTGAGCCCGGTGTCAATGGTGGCGATGGGGTTGTCAGTGCTGAACTGGCACCGCTACCACCAGTTGGTGTAGCACCGAGTCGTGGATATGCTGTGTTGGATGATACTAATGGTGAATTTGAGCCCGCTGGTTCCTTGCCACGGGGCGATGATACTGGTGATGAACGACGACTTGGGGTTGGTGGATTATTTGTTAACTTACTCGTTACACTTGGCGGCTGGCTCGGTCTTGGTGAGGCTTTTGGCGGTGAGGTTTGGGACTGCTGCTGACCCTGCTGCTGTTGCTGCAACTGCTGTCTGCACTTTGCCCGGCGATTCTTAAACCAGACCTTGGGGCAGAAAAGATTTTACGGACGAATTAGAGAAAGTACTCGCAGTATCTCTGGGGACTAAGTCAGGAGCCAACTATTGGGTATGTAATAGAATTAGACTATTGTCTGAATGCTGAGGCTTAGACTGAGGTGGATGCCTGTTGAGGGTCTAAGTCTGAGGGTCCTTCCAGGGCTCAAGTTGAGGTTCTTAAGTCCTAGGACTTTGGGAAGTGCCCCAGACTCGATATCTCGACAATCTTTCGGAGACGAATAGGGACAGTTGGGTTCTTCAATGCTAACCAAATTATCTTCTATTTAATGAGCATCAGGAAATCAGTCTGCCTCGGTGGAAAACATATATTGAGGGAATTGAATGTAATCATAACGTTACATTAGATCTCAAAGATGGCACTGAAGGGAGGTAACGTAAAAGTTGAATGAATGGAGTTGGTGATAAAAGGAGTTAAAGACTGCCGCGATGGGCTCTCCCCTCGTATAAAAGAAATTCAACACAACCACACGGTGGCGTTAGTGTAACAACAAACAGACGTTGTAACCCCCCTTGGATTTTTCACCATTGGGCGGGCGGGAATATCTATGTGGGACGCTAAATCCACTCTCCTTTATTCATGTACACAGGGCATGAAGAAGGAAAAAAAGAAGCCCCCTCCCCTCTTCCCTCCTTTTCACTGTTCACATTCTACCCCCTGACGTAGGTCTATGTGTATGTATGCCGCAATCATGTACACGGAGAAACGCACCACTATATTTCCCCTAGGGTATAATCCCTGCGCAATACAATGTGACCAAAGGGGCGATGTCATGAATCTATGGTACCTTCAAAAACCGGATCTATAAATTATTATTATAATTTTTTTTATACAACTACTATCGTGAATTAAATCTTGGAAAAATGAAAACGGGAATCGATCATCGAGGGATTTCATCGAGAATCGATTGCTTTATTTTTTTTTTATTGAAAACAAATTTTTTTCAAACTTTCTTCATTTTTATTTTTATTCTACTATCGTCAAGTAAATCTTTGATGAACGAATCCGGGGGATCGATCATTTAGGGAGGATTTCTTCCTCAAGTATCGTTCACTAGATTTTTTTATTAAATAATTTTTTTTCTTAGAAATGAAAGTTTGATAGAAAAATTTTTGTGTATCTTCTTTTAATTTTTAAAAAATACTTCTATAGGCAAATAAAATTTTAAAAAATAATACCGGGGAGTAGATCATCGGATGATCTCGCCAAGTATTGATCGCTTTAGAAGACATTAATTTCTTTTTTGTTTTGTAGATAATAAAATTAATCGGCTGAACTGGTTATGCAGGAAAATTAATCAGTTGTTATCAACGCGAAAAAATTGAAAGGCAAAATTTGCAATGGTCATCCCCACGCGGCCTAAAAAAACAGCCCGCCTGCGGGGATATTTTCACCCCTTGTTAGTATAGTCTCCAACTTATGTAGTTTTCGCACCCTTCGTTTGTACTGAGGTGCAAATTGTCGTCGCCATCTGGTTTATATCGTCCGACGACTGATCGTCAGCCGCCTATCGATATCACTGGTGCGTATAAACGATTAAATTCCCGTCACTGTTGACATTAATATCAATCTTTACATGTAACATCGTTAGAAAACAAAACTAGGGGCGACGAAATTTTGGAAAAATTAAACTGGAGATGTATGTGTACACAGAGTAATTTTTTTTCCGCGATGAAAAATGTCACACATGCCTCCCTTTTCGTGCAACTGGGATGGAAAATACACAGGAGCCGGGGGCACAGCTGCATCGCTTCTCGTCGCGTATATATCGCGGTCTGAAACCCTCCAGGAGAGAGGGAGGGTACATAGCACCGATGGGAGGGTTATAATCCACAAACAAATCGACTGTATGTCGTTCCTAACGTTTCAGTCTCGCTATTTTTTCCTCGAGCCCCCCCCCCCCCTCTCCCTCGACAGAGCCTTCAATACAATTGGTCGTACGTTGGCACCGAGAGATGTGTATTACCCCGTGCTATCCGCGTTTTTACGCCTCCTCCCTCTCGCCCCTTGCGCATCTGATGTGGCCCGATGGTCCTTCTCTAGTTGTGAACCATTCACGGAGGATTAACCGGGAGTTGGGAATACAGGCACTGAATTTTCTTCATTCTCAAAGTCTGCTGTATACGGAGTGAAAAATTCAGGAAAAATTAACGGTATATAATTGTTTAATATTTTAACTGCCCTGGAAAAATTACCGCAATCGCTTCAGTAAAGTTTATTGACGGTTTACGAAAAGTTATCGCGGCGTGCGATTAAAATTATGTCAAATTTGTTGGATCCTCACCAATTGCTCGGGATAATTTGTTTAACCCTCACTAAAAATTGTCCAGACGCGAGCGTAAATTTTGGGGGGTTGGGGGGTTGCGTCAGTTTTCCCGAACGTCGAAAATGCCACGCGATTACCGCAATTGCTTCAGTAAAGTTTATCGACTGTTTACGAAAAGTTATTGAGGGGTGCGATTAAAATTATCTCAAATTTGTCGGATCCTCACCAATTGCTCGGGATAATTTGTTTAACCCTTACTAAAAATTGTTCAGACGCGAGTGTAATTTTTGGGGGTTTGGGGGGTTGGGGCATTTTTCCCGAACGTCGAAAATGCCACGCGATTACCAAATGCAAAAATAATTTTTATTAAAAAATCAGAAGTAGTGGATTATTGTGGGTCGAATAAATGACTTCGCGCGACAAAAATTGAAATTGTTTACACATTGTTTTGAACAATTCAAAAGACTACAATTATTTTGTGCCGCAAGGCAAAACTATTTTGTCAAAATTAATCTTCCGATTGGAATTAACAAAAAATGGATTAATTTTTTCTCCTGCGATTTTTTATAACTACAAAAACGATCAGCTGTCGGTTTTTTTTATTTTGTAAAAAGAGAAAGTCACGGAAAAATTTGGTGGACGTCGACTGACTGTAACTGGACTGGCTCCCACTGGTAATACATATAAAACCCAGAGTGAAATGGAGATGTTACGGAGACCGCAATAAAAATGTCAACGAGAAAACGACACATGGGGTCAAGGCATCTATCAACGCCTCTCCCTCTGCTCTCCTGCAATGGGGGCACAATGGAGAGGGTGTGAGACGATGAGTAGTTCGAGGTTTGTGTAAATACCTCAAATCTCGACATTCATTGCCTCGGCACGAATCGTCGACAGGGGGCGGGAGGGGAGGAGCGGCAAATGTTGCCGAACAATAGTGATTTATGCGGAAGACAAAAGTGGCGTCGATGTAGTGGATCTGGGCGCCCAATGATGCAACGAAAATTGAGGGGAGCCCGAAGGAAACAATTTCCTGAAAACCACCCGTTAAATTTTTCCCCACCACATTTTTAATAACGTTTTTTTGTCGGAACTTCTAAAGCCAGGACTTCATCGTCAGCTCTTGCGGATGGGAGATCGATTTTTCGGAAGCAATCCCTCATTCCTAGAAGTCTAAGTTTATCAGAAAATCTGCCTGATACTCAGAGCGACGGACTCCAGTGGGGCATGAAACAAGTCAGGGGTAAATTCGACGGTTGGATTGTCCCCAGGTCGTCCTCAAATCCGACCTCCGGGTTATTTCCGCCAAAAACCCCTGAAATTTTTCCACCCGCTCCAGTTAATTCTAACAAGTCACATCGACATCTCCAAAATCCCCAACTGATCTGACTCACAACGTCCAAGTGAATCTTCTACCAATCTCCAAACACCAGCCAATCTAATTATCCTAAGTCTCCAATTACCTGTACTCTTGATTCCGGCAAGTTGATCTTCATCGCCACCTCCTCGCGCATAAAAATATCCGGATACCTGGTCTTAGTGAACAATCCTTCGAGCACATCCAATTGCGCTCGGCTGAATGTTGTACGCTCCCGCCTTTGTTTTCTCTGCGCTACGCCTGGAACAATAAATAAACCAATAGTCACCATAAATCGGGCTAAATTTATTACACAATTATTACCATAAATATATTTATTAGACCAGAAATATTATCTCCTCACATCATCCGGCGGGGGGGGGAGCGTCTAAGCTAAGATGTTTTTTATAGTGAAGACGCTCGCATGAAAAAGTATTAGCGTCGGATGACTCGGCCGGCGGCGGGGGCGAGGGGGTGGCAGGGGTGAGGAGCAAGAGCGTGGTGAGGTCGCGATAGCGTAATTTTTAGTCGACGTCCCTTTTGCCCAAACGCACCATCGGGCCTTGTTCTGGTCGTTTCGGATCCCACGTAATCCGCTTATGAGGAAAAGGGGGGACCAAGTATGGGGGTAGCTCTCTCTCAGTTGAAGACAAAAAGGAGAAAAAAAAAAAAGAGAGTAGGGTCACTCTAGGTACATTCTGGTGGAGCTAGTCTCTCGTGGCTATGGGGCTTTATGGCAGCTGCTCTTCAACTTTGGCGCCTCGATCGGGAAGAAAGGAGCGAATTTTTGGAGGCGAATGGTGTCGATGGTGTGGGTAGTTTTGATGAGAAGCCGAGGAGACTAATGGGACGCGGGCGTCATCAGAATTCAATTTGTTGAGGGTGAGGGGTGAGGATCATCTTCCAGCAATTCTCTGGATTTTTGGAGGTAAATGGGATATTGATAGGACTCAGTTCGATCCACTCGTCTGGCGGAATCTGACTAGAGGTCACTCAATTTTTTTTAAATATCGAAGGACCCATTGAAATTCACTGTTAGAAGAAAAAATGAAATTTCTTGGATCGCTTACCAGTAATGTCCAGGACAGCGACACTGAATTTGAGTTGGGGATGAAGAACCAGAAAATTGCCAGGTTCCCTAGCAGGTTGCGTGGAAGAATTGCCAGGTTCGTGGAAAATTCCGGTATATTCCCGAATTTTGAGCAGTTTAAAAATGAAAATTCCTCAATGTTGAATTTTCATGAATTTTCTTTCCTGAAAGTATATTCAGTGTCATTGTCCTGAAAAGTCAGGAGTGCCTTCCACCGGATTTTCTGGATTTCTATTAATTTTCAGGGTCAAATGAATCTGAAATTTCCAGTTCTCAATTAATTTTCATCGCAATCATGAATTTTCAGTGACGAAATTCCTTGAAATTCCAGTGAAAATTGAATGCGATAAAAATTCCCGAGAAGTCTCCTGGAAAATACAGACAAAAATTTTTCAACAGTCTTCTAGAGTTTTTGGTAGGGCACGGAGGATTTTTAAGAGGTTAGACTGCTCTAAATTTAAAAAAAGAAAATTTTAGAACTGTTTTATTAGGACCTCGAAAATCCCCAACTACTTTGGCCGCGAAAAAATTTTAACCTCTCGATTCTTCCGGGAATGTCACTCATACATTTATTTTATGTTGCAAAGGCACGAGAAAATCATCAGATTAAATAAAGACATCAAATGAAAAATAGTAAATTAAATTTCTCATGATTTTTTAACGAAAAGCCAGTCGATTGTCGAGACTCCAATGTCTTTATGACTTCGAAAGTTATCCTGGCATGTCGTAAGATATATTTGTACACTCGTTACGCCTTCACCTCCGAAAAGCGCCTACCCACGCGACAATCAGTCAAACCGTGTCACCTTTGTCTAGAAAAGAATGGCGGAGATAAAAATCATAGATCCGATGATAACCGAATGCGTATTACTCCTTTTGTACTCCTCGAATCAATCCTATGAATATACACTGCGTGTAGGTATACAAAAGTATCTGTATCTCAGTCAACAAGTTCGTTAGTCGATCTTTAAGGGATCCCTCCCGGCGAATTCGTGTTCTCTTCCTTTGTGCTATGCCAATGCCTGGTTTTTTTTTTTTTGTCATTATTTTTGTCGCTATCCGGTGGTTCGCAAGGAGATAACCAGAAGGTGGGGTTACCCAACATGGCCGCAGAAACCGGGAGCATCGATCGACCCGTAAACATTGCCATTGTGTGGTCCTCACGTTCGCTCCAACACATGCCCCCGTACACCGCGAGCTTTATTATTGCACGACTACTGGGTATTCGGGAATTTAAACTCGAATTTTTGAAAATTTTTGACGGTCCCTAAACCTCGGGAAATTAATAATTTTTTGCCTTTTTTTTTTTGCAAAATTTGTCTTGGGAAAATTTGGAAAAAATTGTGGGGACTTTGACTTTAATTGAAAATATAGAATTATTATTGTCAGAATTTTTTGCAATTTATATTCCATTTTTATAGAGTAATTAACCGAAAATTTGTGGTTTTTATGGAATTGTCACAGGATTTTAATTGTTAATTCGATAAATAATAAAAAAATATACATATTCAAGTCTGCAGTTCAGACTCGACAATATCAACGTCCCATCTTTGATAAAAAAATAATAATAATTGTCAAAATTGCATTTGGGATCTCGAACGGTTTGAGATCTCGAAATTCCAGCGAAAATACAAAAAGTCCTCGAAAAATGGAAAATTTTCGGCCAAAAATTCGCGATCACCTCGGGATAACAATGTCAAAATAATGTGCATTAAAGTGACTAAATAATAACGCGAAAAACACGGGAAAATATCCCCCCGGGCGCAAAGAAAACGGAATCAGTCCGCGTGAAAAATACTGATGGGGCGTGCGTGCGGGTGATATGTGTGCTTGACTCCTGAAATGGTACCCCTAATGGCTCGGTAAACACCCGCTGGCATACAGTCTCACTAGTATGATTCGATTTGTTATCGTCGACGCGTGTGTTATACGGGGCTCGAGGGGGTATACAAGGGGGTCACAGCGCGGCTCATTGGCCTGCAATGAGATCAGACGATGATGGTTTTATCCCTCTTTCCCGTCTAACGACTGAATATTCAATTTCATTTTCGTTGTTTATTGGATTTTTCTAGAGAGTCTAGAGCTCCCCACGCTCGCAATCCCCAGCGCCGTAATTCGATGATTAAATCACTTGTGGATTTTGGGAGTCAAAGAGTAGTTGAATTAACTGTTGTAGTAGACGAATTGGGAATTGCCGTTTCGAATCGGAAATATCCGGACACTTTCGTCAATTTTTATTCCGTCTCCCAGAAAAACAGACGGAAATTTTTGCTTCGATTTTCGTACATTTCGTAGTCATAAAGTCAGGTAATTTGCGTAATATTTAAGTTCAGTGTCACGGTCAAATGCGAATGCGGCAGGAGCCGAGGGCGAGGCGAAAAAAATTTTTTTTTAAATTTGAAAACATTTTTAGCGACGGAAATTTCCACTTTCAAGTCTCAAAAAAAATTTGCGAAAGGTTAATATGAGTCTTTCAAAATCATTTCAATTAATCCATTCCTTAATTATTATTAATCGTTAATTAATTTTAATTATCGTTGGTTAGTCTCCAAATGAAATTTATAATTTTGGAAACAATGAGTCAGTATTTCTCAAAAAAAATCTGTAAACAAGTGGAGAGAAAAGTCGGTAAAAAGTCCGACGTATCGAGGGCCTCGAAATTTTGACGGTCGCCTCTAAATATATTCATAGGATGCGAACGGCGGATGGGACATTCAACTTGAAGAAGCAGATGAACGGAGTGGAATCCTCGAGTCAGAGGCGAATCGAAAATTAATTAAAAGCTAAAACGCACCGCCAGGCATGGATTATTAGGGAAGCCGTGGGATGACAGGCACGTGGCCGTCGCTCGTCCCTTTCTCCTCCCCCTCATCGACATAAACACTCACGGATTTTTGGGGTGGGGGAGAGGGTAACACGCAGCGGGAAAACCTCTTCGGATGGCCATCAGTTATGAAAACATTTGGTCAGCTCAGCGACTGTTATAATGCAAAAAACAAAGTGCATATTTATTCTTGGAGAGTGACTTATAAGTCGCCTATTTTATTCCCGACAGCTTCCGAAAGACTGTCGTCAAATAAAAATGGAGTAATTGAGAGAGATTTCTTTGGGACCACAAGAATCCTGCACCTGATTTAAAGTTTTGGAGAAACTCAAAAAATCTAATAATTTTTGCGCTCAATTTTTTGCTCAGTTCAACGAGCGTTTGAGTCTCTGAAGGAACAATTTTTTGAAAATCCTAGTTTTTTTCCAAAGGGAACGATAATTTTTGCTCAAAAAATTCTCTCCGCCTAGTAAAAAATGAGGAACCAGGCTTTGAGCAAGTTTAATTATTTATTTATGAGCTCAAGTGTCATAAAAAAAATACCACCTGCAGCAAAATGTCTGGCAAAATGGATGAGAAAATTGAGAAACGTCACATCTGATTTCAGAATCAGAAATGACTGAATTGTCAAATTATTTCACTCGGAATGACAAGTCTTGAGTGCAAATCATTGTCTCCAAATGTTTGGCTACACTCCCCCCCAGAAAATGATACGTCAATTGAGCCGATCCAATAAAAAATAACGCAACATTTCACTCAGTCTCGAGTGTTTATCCACCAATTAGGCCTAGATTTATATTTGGTTACGGATTCTCCCCCTCTTCATCTCACATTTTTCGCCTCTATTTTCCCCCCTTCGACGCCCATCCAATATCGACACGCGTTACGTGGATAAACTCCAAATGGTATATTTGCGTTAGTGAAGAAGGGCCCTCGTTTTCGTTACGTGGTCAACTTGAGTTGTTACCCTCTCCTCTTGACACGCGCCGAGTCACGCGCCCGAAGGAGAAAAAAAAAAACGTAATTGAGTGATTGCCTCTACAACAGAAGCGACAGGTTCCTTTTTGACTGGGTCCTCTAGGAATAGTTCATTGTTGGATTTTTCATGCAAATTCAAACCATTTCCACGGGATTGTAATAAAATCGGAAAATTAGTGCAAGAAAATACGAAAATTCGAGTGATTCCCGCGGAGAAGGAGAAAAAAAATTGGAAAATGGGTTCAAAAGTGTAACAAAAAAATAGGCAAGCGATAAATTCAGCCGAGAAAATTGACATCATCAAAAAAAATACTTATTTTATACTTCAGAGACTTTAAAGAAATTTCAATTGAGATCCTCCCGTCGACAATTGACATTTTTGGTTATCGGCATTAAAATGCGCTTTTGGG
>JAPYZN010001158.1:0-18518 GCA_030522865.1 Psyttalia lounsburyi
TTGGGTGAAAGGATGATCATCTGGAGAATTTAGGATGGAATAAGGAAATTATTGCGATTTGGGCGAATGAGATGATTTGACGGGAATTTCCTCAAAAATGTTCTCCCTTTGGAATTCACCCCCGCCCATTAACCTCATCAGTCTCATCAAATGCTCTCACAACATCCAGAATTCTCGGGCTCACGTGCGGGGGGTTGAGATGCGCGTAAAAATTCCACTCGGTCCACCTTTAAGAGGATCCTCGAACAAAATTTTTCATCTCAATGTGTCGAAAATAAAATTTCGATCTGAGCACGGGGGCGGTACCAGTTTGACGGATTTGGTCCTTAAAACAATTCCAACAGATCACGGGCGTGTGCAGTGGTGTTGCTCCGCTTCCAACGGCACTTCTGCTCCTGACATGTAAATTAGTGTCCGCCATTGTGGTGACATCACCACAGCCAACACGCATTCAAAACCGAATGGGCAATGCACAACAGATGCACTTGCACGAAAGTACATAATCATCTGTTCTGGGGTAACGCATGACTAGGCCCGAGGCTCCCAGTCGGCTTTTAATTTCTCCCTTGTTCCCGAAAAAAAAAGAGGAAACGATGGGCGCGGAAAAAAACTATCGGAGATGATACCGGAATCGAGGACTAGTGCGGCACTCAAAGGCTTTGTTGTAATTTCGATGGAAGACAGAGTTGGACGAAATTCACGTTTTGTTGGTTGTACGTGCGCTCCATCTCTTATTAAACAAGAGGCACGTCTGAAGGCACTTGACGGATGAATGTGCGCTGCAAAACAATAGATGCCGGTCAAAAATTAACCGGCATTGTCCCTAACTTCGAGTCGTGGTGCATTACATCCACTATATAGATTAATTATCTTCGCACTGTCCCTCTTACCCCGACGGGATTTTGGAGTAAACGGTGGGTGGCAGACACATTATCCGAGACAGGAATTGTTCCGGTCGCTGTATTTACGGGGATTGCGATGGGAAAAATATATTTTTGAATCGCGACGTTTGACGGGCGCGACAGACGCTGATGAATTACTGCGGCGGGTTTTTAATTAAGCCCGCGTCGGAAATTTTGATTTTTCAGGCTTTTAAAACACATTTCGCGGTCTTTTCAAAGCCGGTTTTAACGATTTTTTAGGGATTTTACAGGAATGAGAGAAAATTAATAATCATTAAGTTAATTAATTCAGTAATTCATTCATCGAATGGCTGACAGAATTTTAAATAGAATGCGTAAGTTTAAATTAATGTACAAACAATTTTTGATTTGCAATTAATTTTTTTCTGCGATTTTTCTAGATTTTTTATGATTTTTTTTTTAAGTAGCAATGGGTAATTTCAAGAGATACTGTAAGTTATTTTAATTGCTGTGTAAATATTTATGTATGTACGATATGAATTAACAATAAAAATTCTGAATTACTTGAATTGTCCAATCGAAAGCTTTTTTAAAAAATTGGAACTATATTCTCTTCTTAATTTTTTTCAATTAAAAAAATAGACAATTTAAATTTTTAAATGAAAACCTTTTCTGATATCGTAACTCTTAATTTCCAAAAATTCCCGTTTCTTATTATTTTAATTCTATTCTTCAATTATTTATTTTTAAATCGAAAGGTTTTCGCAGAAATTGGAATTGACAATTAACTCTTTTAATTCCTTCCTCTTTTAATTCCTAAATATTTTTAACTAATTCAATTTCTAAATATTATCGCTCAATACTTTGAACTCTGTTAATTTCTAAATATATTTTTTTCTAATTATTTCTAACAAACGATTGCGCGCAGTTGTAATGAGAATTCATGATTTCCCAGCGGCGGAAAATTTCCCAACTATTACCTGTATATCAGCATTAGCTAGTCTCGCAGCGGGTCCCAGTGGTCCCTAAATTCCGTCGCAGGGGTGACCAAATTCAATTCTCCGGAGGGGTACAACGCATTATTACAGAGCGAGAAATGAACGTGCCCCCTGGACGTGGCACCGATCGGGGGGACAGCGGCAACAAGCTTCATGGCTCCTCTACCGATGGCGCTAGTCAATTAATTCTAAAAACAATTTCAAATTCAAATCCGCGAAGCATCGGAGGGGGTGGGTAAATCACTCAAGTAGACCAACCATTTAAAAACAATTTTTCGTTTATTTGAGAATCGCACAAGACATACACCGTATCCGTTTACTTTTTATAATTAAAATTGTTGATTGGGGGCGGGGGGGCGGTGGGGGGGGGCGGGGGGAGGAAAAACTTGTCAGACCAACAGGATTAAATTCACGCGGTTTTATTAATTTTCAATTTAAATTCCTGTAGTCAACTCGTCAATCGAGCTCGTATTGTTTGTGTTTAAAAATTACAGTGAGAGAAATGTATTTTTTTTTCTTCATTCAGCTATTTATAGCCACTAAGTATAGTAATCCAGGTTTACGTATCTCCTAGATCTAACTTAGATTTGGATTAATTACCCTGAACTTAGACATAATTCATTTCGCTAGGTTTCGATTATTTTTTCATCGTCACTTTTCTACAATGTTCAATCTCTTTCAAATCCTCTTTATTTATTTTTCCTCGTCGTATATTTGTTTCTTTATTTGTTTCTTCATTATTATACACGAAATATCAGTTTAATCTCGTAGTACTAGTTAGCCCTTGCGACTCTACGGGTTTTTACTCTCTTTATTTCTCTTTGAATATTCTTTTTTTTTTATAGATTTACCCTGTGTAAAAAAACGCCGTCGAATTTTCGATGAGCGAGGGCATTTGCATTTTTTTTAAGGATTGATGTGGCCGAATTACGGGAGC
Organism: Psyttalia lounsburyi; assembly: GCA_030522865.1. Lineage (NCBI taxonomy): Eukaryota > Metazoa > Arthropoda > Insecta > Hymenoptera > Braconidae > Psyttalia > Psyttalia lounsburyi. The sequence continues at coordinate 2,799 of JAPYZN010001158.1, forward strand.
ATCCGCTCGATCAAGAGACATTCGACGACGCCGAGAATATTGTTTATTGTATGAAAAAAGTGGGGGTGGAGAGGAAAGGTTTTGGGGGTACAGAAAAAAATTTGATTTGAGACTTTCGACGTTTTTGAGACTCTCCAGACTTGGCGCTGAGAAAAATAAACAATTTTGTCAAATAAATTCGTTTTAAACAATCGAATGGCCGAAATTGTTATCGTAAAATTCACTTTAAAGTCTTCGGAAATATTTAAAAAAAACTTAATTGGCCGAATTGAATGGTTTTTCTCAGTCAATCGGGTATCCTTGAAGTCGCAAATGAATTTTTCCTCTTGTTTGTGGGTGTTTTTCAATAAATGAAATAAAAAAGCGATGATTTTCATGGAAAAATGATAACACAAAATTTTATTCGTGACATTTTTCATTCTCATAAGTATATTTTCTCTCTCTCTCTCTCTCTCTCTCTCACACTCTCTCTCGCCCTTTCTCTCGAGTACAAACTAAAACTGCCAGCATTTGAGGAAGAAGAAAAAGACCTGCTGCGATTTATCATGAATACTAGTCATGTGGAGATACAGCGAGACGTACTCTAGGTTTTTTTCATCGAATTTCTCATCATCTTTAGTCACCTCTATAATTTATCTTCATTTTTCTCTGTTAATAAGCTCAAGTATTCGATTAAACTTTATTCGTGTCATTAAAAATCGGGTGTAAGTTCAGAGGACCATGTGCTTGCTCCCGTTTCTCGCGTATGTGTTGTGCTTGCGGGCAGTGCTATTATGTACAGTACATGATCGAGTTTACATAAACATTGTTTGACGTGTATGTATCTCAGTACGACGTAACAAATTCCCCATCCTCCTGAAAATGATAACGAGATTGCGTGTGTGTGTGTGTTATTTTTTCTCTTTATGTACGATTGTGTTTTTTATTTCTATGTTTCTTTAATACTTTAAAATTTTTTTTTTATCTAAAACCATTCATGTCTAACATCGAAAAAACTATCTGATATGAGTGTTTTTTTTTTAATTTTAATTTTTAATTTCATTTTTCGTTTTTCTCAGTTTCAATCACTCGACCAATTCCAATCGCTCTTTCAAAATCACACTTGCACGGGTATCAATTATCGACTTATTGCCTACATTTTTTTTAGGAACAGTTCTCTTCGAAAACGTTTACAACGAGGAGAAAAACACGATACTCTACTTATAATTACGGAAATAATGAGAGGGGGGGGGGGGGAAAAAAAACGATTCAATCATTTCAAACGTACGTTCAGTCTTCAGCGGTTGAATAGGAAGAGAAAAAAAAAATAATAAAAATATATATTTTACAAGGCTGAAAATAATATCAACATTTAACTGCAATTTCATGAATTTAAAGCAATCCGAGTAAACAATTAGAACCGCCAATTGACCTCGTAATTATTCCGTCATCTAAATAAATAGGGAGAGAAACGATAAACCTAGACAACTTTGGCATCTTCATTAACCACTCAGAAAACAAGCGAATTTCTATTTTTTTTTTCCAAATTTTCATTCTCAAATTTTTCACTGCGACAATAATTGGCAATTCAATTTTCATCTCCTCATCGTTGAAATAAAATAAATGTTAACGTTGCAAGCACAACGACATAATAATAATGAATAGTACTAATAATAATGGTAATAATAATAGCCCATAAAGTCAAATACACAAGTAATAAACATAATATACTAATAATAAAAATGTAATAATAATGAATAATGAGAATAATAATAATTATGGTACATTTTACACAAGTACAAGTGCCACTTTTGAATCGATTCACATGTGTCACTCATCAATTTACAAACAAAAAGAAAACACCACTTCTCTTTTTTTTTTTCCTCCTAATACGTTTTTTCATACTTAATAATTATGCATTGCGACGGGCCAATGACTCCCTCACAATATATTAAGTCATACAATATATTAATAAATAAATAATCTTCAATGCGATAATAAAGTTCACTATTTTCCGTGTAATTTGTTTTAATTCCTATGTAAATATTTATATCTGTATTTATACCTTCATATTTATATATTTATATATTGATTCTTTATTTATATTCAGTATTTATATTCACATGTACGCGTTTAGGTTGAGTTATTTATAACTATTTATATTCGTTATAATTTTGTGGTTTTGTTCCTTTGATGAGACTTGTTGCTGAGAATTCTCAGTGGTAACCATTATTAATCAATCGATTTAATTTGCTGTTTAATACGTAAGTCAATTTCTATGCATTGTATTAAAGGGGAACACTCCACTTGACATTCGATTTTTTTTTCCACGTCTCGAGTGCCGTAGCGGGGAGTGGTTTCAGTAGCGAAGGGGAATACGAATATCTCAGAATCTACCGCAGATGGTGAAATTTTTGATAAAACCTTTTTTGTAGCTCTCTAGTCGCTCTACAAAAAAGGTTATTACAAAAATTTCACTATTACCTTCCAATTCTGAGCTATCTCTTGAAAACTCAGTCGAGTAGTTCTACGATTCGCTCCTGCAATTTTCTGCGAATATCTCGGAGTCTAAGACAGATAGCAAAATTCTTGTTATAACCTTCGTTGTAGCTCTCAATTCGCTCTACAAAAAAGGTTATTATCAAAATTTCGCTATCCCCCTTGAATTCCGGGGAAATCGCCAAACGACTTCGCTACTGGATCGCTACTGGCGCGTCAATCGTGGAAGGTATCGTCAGGTGTCATCCTGATTCCCTATTCAGTACCAGCTGCTTGGTCCGATATTTCAATAGACTGGATATGGCGGCCTGTGCGGCCACAGTGATGGTATGGGCGGTATAAGTGGCATAGGTTGCTGTAGGCTGCCATTCCAGGATCAAGTGTCCTTGGTACTGAGCGAGGAGTCCTCGTCCTGACTGCCAGAATATGGAAGACCTATTTTCGGCCCTTGTTGAACGACAACAACACACTTTCTCATGTGCTTTTCTAATGTACTCGGCACAGAAAATGGCATCTCACAGAAACGGCACTTGTAGGTGTCCTTTCCATGTCTGCCATGAGTCTTCATGTGTCTCGTGAGCTTTGAACTCTGGGCACAAGCGTAGGAACACAAATCACACTTGTATGGTTTTTCACCCGTATGGGATCGTCGATGAACAGTCAGGTTTGAACAATTTTTGAATACTTTACCGCAAAATTCACACGTATCATTCCTACCACTTCGCTCCTTCTTCATGAGAGGACTGGGCAGCCCCTGGAGTGTAAGGCTGGATGTCGTTGCTTTCGATACTTTACGAAATTCATTAGTCTCGAGATAATGGGGACTTGGTAACCAAAGACCACCAAAGTCCGGCCCTGTACGGGGAAATCCCTGGCCGGAAAATATATTGGCCGTTGCTGAGGAGTTGAAGTTTGTCGGTGATAATGCACTGTCCTTCTCCTTGTTGTTGTTGAGTGAGTTGGTAAGACTGGAGGGGGATTCAGTTTTAATCAAACCACCGCGATGATTCTCCTGGAGTGCTTGCCGATAAGCTTCCGAGTACTGAGCAATGTTGTTTAAGCCAAACTTCTCCATGAGGTCACCGACTAAGCTGGGTTTCGGCTCAGCCCTTCCACTGCACTCTTCACTACTCTGGCCCTGAGTTGTGCTCAAGTCTTCGGGTGTATTCTCCTCGGCGTCGTCACGCAATTTCTGGTCATTCTCGTCAGCCTCATCGAGATCCATGTTCTCGTCGCAACTGGAGCCATCGTCGAGTACAGTTTCCACACTTCCTTGGGGACTGGCGGCATTCAACGACTCCTGATGCTCCTTCTTCATGTGTCTCCTCAATTCCGTGGAATTCGACAGCTCAAGCTCACACACTTCGCATCTTGCTACACTCAAACTGTCCCGATTGTTCTGGAACTGTCTGTCCTTCTCCTGATGACTTCGCCGATGAACAATGAGATTCGACTGGAATCTAAACTTCTTGTCGCACACCTCGCACGTGTAGACTGTCTCGGTGGAGTCCGTCATTATGGGTGTAGATATTGCTGGTGGGCTGGCTTTTTCACTGTCCGTTGAATTGTTATTGTTGTGATGGCCAAGTGGACTTTGTGTATAACAAGGTGGTGAGTTCTCCTTTTGGGCGTGAGCGTGCGCCATGAGATTTGTTGGATTCGTTAAAGCGGGACTAGATGAATCTGATGGATGCTGCTGCTGCGATTGCTGAAGCGGTAATACTGTTGTTGTATTGGGTGGTGGAAACCCGTCCTTAGGCGTCGCGCCTAAGGTTGGGTTAGCGAGGCTCCTTAGGCGCGCCGAATAAAAATCCAGATTCGCTTCGAGTTGTGGTGGATGTCCTTGGCTTGATAATCTGCCGTGTGACAATTCCGTTAGATTAGCTAGGTTTCGTGCGTTGTTCAGGGAATCGAGGGAACTTCTGACAAGGGGATCGCCCAAATTCAGTCCATCCATGCCGCGTAGGGGATCACCAAGATTCTGGAGATTTCTCGTGGCTGTTTGGAGGTCCTGAAGTCCTCGATAACCCAGTGGATTCAGCGCCAAGAAGTCTGGCCTGAACATGGGTGGAAAACTTCTCTCCAAGTGTTGGGGTAATCTTAGAAAGCTGTGCAATGGATCACCGACTAATGACGCTGACGATTGCAACTGCTGTCGTCCACTGCTGCCACTTGTGTTTGTACCGCCGGAGGAGTTCGCTGCTGATGAACTGCCTGTCGACTTGCCACTGAGGTTCAGGTGATTTGGGGGACTCAGGTGGTGTGAGTGACTTGGCGTTGGCGTTGGGGGACTCGGTGCTGGGGTATTCGATGATGAATTCGCCGTTGAACTTGATGAACCGTAAAGTCTCGCACCGTGAGCACTCTGCGCGTGCTGTATCAACTCCCAGGCGGAGTTCAAACGGCGTGAGCACTGCGAACATTGTAGACATCTTGGCTCTGCAACAAATAAAAGTAGAGGCTAGTTACAATGGCTATCATCAGACGGCGGGGATGATTGGCCGGATGAAGTTATCCCCTTCAATGATTCTGGGATCACGGCGGCTTACTTTTTTTTTCATGCCAAATTGCCGGAAGCCAATTGAATTCCGATTTTAAACGACACGCCTGTCTCGAATTGTCGTGCGGAGGATAAAGACAGATAAGAGTGAGGAGAGGGGGTGGCGGAGGGTGGGTGAGCTCAGAAATAATATCTGCGATAATCCTTGGTGTGCGGACAAAGAAACCGGGGGGTGGATAACTTGTGAAACTGACCCTTAACGACTTTTCGTGCCTTCAGCGAGGGCTGTAGACAAACCAGACGGAAAGAAGGGGGCATATGGAATGGCCAAGTGGGCGCGGGGTCGGACGAGTTTTGAATTTCAATGTTTTTAATCCCGGAATATCAGATTTTCACCCATTTTTCACGCTCCGAGATCACGACACTGTGGCCAAGCCACAATCACCCTCTGCTCGATTATGTTGGGCGGTACGTGTAGCATGTGCGCTAAGACCGCGGGGTGTCCACAATCGGTTTTTCCTTTTTTTTTTATTTAAATTTTGGACACCCTTAACTGTGAAGACCATGTGTTTGAAACATCCCTTATGCTTGATTTTTTATTCCTTCCTTCTTCCTCAGCGAGAGATGAAGGGCGAGATGGCGCAATCTCTTCGCACTATGCCGAACTGATCTCCAATAATGAAAAATAATCGGTTGATAAATGCCGGAGCTTTGTTTGGCCCATTCTCATTTGTAATCCTTTGAGTTTTATCAGAGAAATTAATTCGAGTGACAAAGGAAAGCCCGGGGGTTGCGAGATGTCAGTGCTGAGGAGGACTTTTGTCGGGTGTATTGGAAATTCTTGCTTTAGTCGTCTCGAGATACTTTGTAATGAAGGATACGGAGGTAGTTTGAAAAGAGGAAAAGAACAGCTGCGGGAGAATGAGCTTTATAAGGGGCAGAAGCTATTTTAATTGAGGTGGAGATCGACGATCGTCTACTTCATGAAGGGACCTGAGGGCAATCTTTGCGTCGATCAATTCTTCAGGTATTGTATACACGTAAGTTCATGGGAGAAACTGTTTCACGAGACCTTAGACGTCTTAGCTTAGTCTGAGGGCCAAATGTATTTATCTACGTATGTTTTTATAGTTAGGCCTCAGCGGAGAAGGTTTCGATTTTTTATATCAATTGCTGTTTTCTATTTTAAATATTTTAGGGGTAGGTAATTGAGGTGGTAGGAATTAGGGGTAGGTAATTGCTGATGAGGGGAATTTAGATCGAAACATTAGGAGAAGATTCAGTCAGAGAACTTCAATTTATGCTCTAGCTTGCGTTGGTTTAATTTAAAAATTAGACAGACCGTAATTGATGTCAAACGTATTGTATACCTAGCAATTTTAGTCTAGTTTCCATCAAATTATGTCCTAGAAACCCATCAAGGGATTTCCTTTCCCAGATTCTTTCCGCACGATTCTTATTACCTTCTTCCGATTGGCTGTCCCCGGGCCCAGAAATTTCGCCAAATGAGAGATTTTTAAGAAACCCTCGATTAACTTCGGACATCCGAACCTCAAGGGCCATTCCTCCCCCCAATTAGCCAGTCACTCAACTTGGGCCTTAGTCCCTCCAACAGATCTCACCCCTACTACCCACCCTCTGAGGACGCCAACTAAAAACTCTGCGTATTCCTCTTCGATTAGAATTATTTCAGCAAACTTAGAAGGACAATCTCTCGTCTAGGAATTTTCCCTAGTGTCTAAACTGTACTGGGGTTAATCTAAAGTCTTAGAATAAAGATTTCGGGTTTAATTGAAGATATCTACTTTCTTCAACCCGGAATCCAACAAACGGTAATGGTAATTATTATAGATTGAAAACTGTGAAAAGACGTTTGAAAGGGGCTTGATACATCTCCAAAATGATACTCTCCCTGGAGACTAAGACTGGACGTAGGAAGGCTGTTAGACTGGAGGGGGATCCTCCAAGATTGTTGCTACCGAGTAAAAGGAGATAAGCAAGTGGCTGGGTATAATAAAGGTGTATCGATTCTTGGAGAAGCCTCTTTCATATGCAAACCTCGCGGCCGGCCATCCCTCAGGATTATTTTTCTCTCCTCTCCTCATTCACGAGTACTTTTTTTTACACAATGCTCTCAAGAATGATGGAAACAAGCGCTGAATGGGTGATATTTTCTAGTTTAAAAATTTGGATAAAATATTGATTCAATTGATACGATCGAACAATGAAATTTAAATACCGAAGCTTGAGTTTTTCACTCACTCGCGGCGATTCAACTTTTTGTCTGAGTACATGCATGGGAATTGGGCAATTTTACCTATAAATTGCCCGAGAAATTAGTTGGGAAGGAACGAGAGAGAAGTTGTGAGTCAATCGTTTGGAATGGCATTGTTTAAGCATTGAAAGCCGTGGCCCTGGTCATCCCTTGGTTATTTTCCCTCTCATACTCCACTTTACCTTTCGCTTTACTCTCCCCTCTCTCTCTCTCTCCACCTCTTTTATGGTAGACTTGGCTCGGCGGAAGGGGACTTGAACTTTTCTGACTTTATTCTTTTTGTTGGAACACTTCTGGCAGTACTACATCATATTTGTTTCATTGTTTTAGGTTGGAACGAGGAAAATATGTTCAGAATTTTTCCCGAATTTTCATGATTTTATATCCATATAGTTTTTTTAATTTTCTAGAAATTTTAGCAATCGGAATTTCTCGTAATTTTATCGGTTTTCGTCAGTTGATTTTTTTTTCAGTAGATTTTTTCAAAAGAATTTCATTTTTGAAAATTTTATATTTTATAGAAAAATTAGTTGAGATTGTAAATTTGAGTTCAATAGGTTCCCAAAAATTGAGAAAGTTTAGGTGATAATTTTAAATAATTGTCAATAATTTTTTAATTATTTTAAAAGCAATAAAATAAGTAAAAATACTAATTTTTTGATAAAAAAAAATTGTAATCAGAGAAATATCCTCAACAATTTTCAGCAAAGCTTCTCTTTGTGCGTTGACCCCCACCGTTTGACCCTTGCGGTGATGGAGGCAGCGCGTTAATCCATTCTGCGTAATTAAAATGAATGTACCATCATATAATTTGATAAAACAATTTTTTTTTCCTCCCAGAGTTTGTGCCTTCCGGCGTGTTTAGCGTGCCGAGGACCTTTAATCTCCCATGCTCTTTGGCCACTGTCACAATATTAAAATATCGATTGGCCAATGTATGCGATGTATGCACATTGTTTGCGACTGTGATGCCTATGAAGCCATTTGCATCAATCTCCGGGAGGGGGGGGGGTAAAAATACAGAATCTGCATTCCAGGTGCACTCCCGCGTCATTCCTCGATGCCTAGCGCTTGGCTTTCATGTTCGTAGTGGAGTGAAACAATTTTTTTTCGAGTTATCAGTAGATATTTTTCGAAAATATCGAGGGGCAGTGGACACCGGAAGAAACTGAACCCGAAAAAAAATCAATTTTAAGTCCAGACTTAGAGAGCTCTCGATCTTAGATTTTTATCACCTCGAGCTGAACATGATTTCCCGTCCATTAAATATTTTTAACAAAGACGATTTAATTGTTAAAATAAATTCACAAGATCTTCTAATAATTTTTTCTCTGTAGGCAGACGATTTTGTTCGTCAAGTGATAAAATTAATTTTTGCTTCGGGAAACCTGTGCGACATTTTTTTCCAGCCCTCAGTCACTGACCAGGAAAGATATTTTTTATTTCAATGTCGAGGGGGAGTGACGGGGGAAGAGGAAACCCGACTCGACAAAAATAAATTTCGAGTTGAGAATTGGACGAGTCTCAATCTCTGATTTAAAAAATCTCAAACCAGAGATTATTCCCAGTCTGATGAATTCATTTGACAAAGGGAAATCACTCGTTACAATAAAATACCCGCTAGTGATTTCCTAACGCCCAAACTCTCGTGATAATTTTTTCCCTGAATGAAGAACAATTTTTACTCGTCAACTGACAAAATTAAATTTTCCTCCGGGAATAACCGTAAACATTCAGATATTTTCGGGACAATTTCGTTGAATCGTAGCGATGCATCTTCTTTAAACAGTGAAATGCAATGAACGTTAGTCTCTCCTTCTTGTGGTCACAATCGTCACCACCGCGAGTAGAGGGGATTTTTGTGCATCTCAAAGGATTCCCGGCGCAAAAGTCACGAGTACACCTCAGCCGTTGACCGCAAGGCTCGGCGAGAGAAACCATTATGTCTTACGACGTCGGGAGTAAAAAAAAAATTGAGGGACTGAAACAAATATGAGACAAAGTGCAAAATGACGGAGAGGGAAGCGAGCAAGAGAGACAAAAAAAATTGAAAAGCCAAAAGGATGAGCGCAAAAATTATTCCACTCGCTTTCGTGCGAGTTGTAAACTGAAACTGAGAATAGCATTAAATATTCGAGGCATCGATGAAAAATGAGATAAACAACTGTCCCAGACAAAAAAAAAAAATACTCAAAATGTCCGCCGGCTAAAATGTGGAGGTGTTTTACGTTCCAATTGAATTTATCTCGACCCTAATTTTTTCAGATTACGAAAAACTATATTTTCCGGTGTTATCTATCTAAAAATATATTCCCAGTGAAAAATAATACCGCCTCGAACGTGTATCATTTTTATGTCCCCGGGTTTACCACCAGAAGTCAAGAATAAGAGACCGAGGGAGATGTAGAAAAATGGGGAAGGAGGTGGGGGCGGATTGTGTGAGAAAGACCGGAGATAGTACCAATTCACGAGCAATTTTCGGTGACGCCTCTGGCCATCCGGAGGGTACCGGACACATCCCCCTCAGCCCCCGCGGGCCCAGTCCAGGATGCCCGACACAATAAAATGAAATCGAAAGAGTGCGTGGGGGTGCGGGGGATGGCTGAAGTCAACGTGTGAATTAATATATTCGTGGAGAAAGTTTGACGCGTTGGAATCAAATATTTAGCTCCTGCTGGCGACAACTTGTCAAATTTCACCGGATCATCCGCCCGCTCTGTCTCCTCAATTTTACTCCCGGACAAAAATCTGGGATTGATATGAGGGGGTATTTTGAATATTTTTTTTTACTTCCTTTTTTTTTCCTCTTTCCTTTCAACAAACCCAACACTCCTGCATTGATGTGCATGGCTCGTGCACACCACGTGTGACAACAATGGGACGACTCTAATTGGGTTGGGTTCAAACTCTGGTCACCAAGTCTGTTATACCCGGAGCCGAGGAAAAAAACAAATTCATAATAATAATAAATAGAGAACAAAAAGCGGCAATGGGGTGTTGGGATGGTGGCGAGAGAGTGCGCGCGCGCGTGGACAATTCGGTGGAGGAGCCGGTGAAGGGTTAAATCCATCAACGGGGGGAGGGGGGGGGGGGGGAATAGGCTGAGGGATGAGTCCATGGGTACATGATCTTATGGTGATGAAAGTTTTAAAGGGAACAGGTTTTTTAACCCACTCCCAGACGATTCGCCCATATGGCCGATTGAAATCGTTTCAATTGTCAATACCAACATTGGCAAGTTACGGTTGAATAATTATTTATTAATTCATTGCGACAGTGGGAGTGATTTGACCGCATTGAAACAATTTCTGTCATTGAAATTCTGTTCTTATTTCAATTTTATTGAGTTCGAATTGATTTGTTTAATTCAATTGTTGAATTTTTTTTATTTGACGCGAGTCTCGAATGTTGGCACTCGTCAAGTCGAGTAAAATAATTTCAATTGTCATTTTTTTGTTAATTTTACGTGTCGCGAAAATTTTTTGTCATTTTTTTGTTAATTTTACGTGTCACGAAAATTGTTTGTCATTTTTTTGTTAATTTTACGTGTCACGAAATTTTTTTGGCATTTGTTTGTTAATTTTACGTGTCACGAAAATTTTAAATAAAGTTATTTAAGCGAGATTCTACTCGTCTCTCATGAAATGTTTAAATTTACTATTTATTTAATTATCGGGTAAATGGCTAATTTATTCGGAGATTTGGGCAATTCTTGTGGAGATGAATTTATTAATAATTTTGATATGGTGGAATCGGCCAGATTTGCACAGGTGATGACACCCCTCGAAGTACTGGCCTCCTCCCCACGTGCGCAAAAAGCGAGTACAGCCAGTCACACTCTCATTGATACCAGTCTGTGTCAATTTGTCATTCCCCCTCGGCAAAAGCCCCCTCCTGGACAATTCAAAACTCGAAAAATCAAATCCGCGGTAGTTCATTGTTTGCGATTGGCAGACTATACGGAGAGGGTCACTGGCAATCAGTGGTCGATGCACGAGCTACACGTGTCGTATTTTATATCGAATGAAAATTGTAATCGCTGGTTAAACCTCTTAGACGCGTCGGAAAGGGAAATTATCCGTCGTTACGGGGAGATTACGAGAATTTCTCGTTCAGCCGATTTTTATCCCGATTTTTGTCGTCAGTCTGAGGTCTTTCGGGGGGAGTGGGAGGAGAACGAGAAATTTTGGGGGTAGTTTAAGATTTTTTTCGAGTGGATTTCACTCCGAAAAAAATATTATCAGACTAGGGTCTTGAATTGACTTTAATTCCAGTCGATTTTTTAATTTTAATCCAAAAGGGGGACTTTCAATTTCAACAGGCTTGTCAATTAAAAAATTAGCAATCACGCGCGCAATTCGCAATACGCCAGTGATTTTGCATTTTGAATAGACTGATTACGGCGAATTTTATTGATTTCGGATGATTTTAAAAATTCTTTCGGAGACGAAATCCCGGGAATGCAATTTTGACGGTCTCGGCGATTTCGGAATGACTTCGGACGAGATTGCCGGGTGTAATTAATAATGATTAATGAAAATCCATGTCTTACCGGAATTGATGGTATTGGTATCAGCATCAACCGACTCTGTCTTAGGTTTCTTGGTGGCTTCCTCCTTGTCGTCGTCGCTCCCCTCAGTCCGTCTCTTTGGCGTCGAGCTCGCACTTGCTCTGAGTTCAATTGGACTACCGGTATCGGTGGGATTGCCCTGGGGTGTTGGTGGACTCTCCACTCGGCCCGCGCGTTTGTTGATCGGCGCCGATATACTCGGCACTGAATTCAATTTCTCGGCGTCCACGACTTTCAGGGCCAGGGCGTCCTCCGGATCGGAGTCCTCGTGCGCCGCTGCTGGCGGCGGAGTGTGACACCCCTGGAGACTGCTGCGACAGTGGTTCACCTTGTGCTCGATGAAACGGACTATTTCGCCGAGGGGGTAGGAGGCACGACAGCCACCACACTGGACGGTATCGGGGGAGGCAGTTCCTTGTGACGTTTCCGCTGGAAAAAAAATAATTCGTTTTAATTTTTCAATTAATTCATTTCCATTTTTTCAGCTCACTTTCCTCGCACCCCCCGCGAGTCCAGGGGGAGGACTCTCTCCACTCGCCCGACGTGAGAATTTATTGGAGAAATCGGTGGCTTACAGATTTTTTTTTGAGAATTTGTTTGTTAAAAAAATTGTAAGGAAAAATTCTGCGGAGATTTTTTTTTTGAAGGACACAAATTAAATTCCCTAAATAATTATTTAATGGACGAATTAAAAATTAGGTCAATCAATGTTTCATTAATTCCCTGGAATTGTCGGATTGAAATTCATGCGCGAAAAATCTCAACAATTTTTTCTAATTTGAGTAAAATTTTTTAACGTCAATAATAGAGTTCGTATTTTATGACAATTTATTCAATTTTTCCACATTATCCATTCGTGTCAATCAGAAATCGTTTGTTGGGTAATCTCTCCTGCGATTCGTCGCTCCGAAATTCCGATTATCCGCTAATTAAATCAACGGCCACTAAACCCGAGGATCTTTGCGAGTGGAAAAATTACGAGGGAATATATATTATGAATGAACCTCTTGGCTGGACTTGGATAATTCAGCGTGACGGTCGTTCGGCCGCAGAGAGGTCCGGGGGTCACCCGCAGACGTAACAATTCACTTTTAGGAGCCCTCTAGGAGTGTCCCCCTTCCACCCCCGTCGCGAGTTACATTGCCGCGTTATTCCCGTTTCGTGTGGATATAGTGTTCTTTCCAAGGGGTGCGACAAGGAAGGACATTAACATAGAGATTGGCAGGAGTTCATATATCGATTTCCATTCCGAGATATTCGAGTGCTACGAGAGACTCTCGAGTTAACCAGAAAATAGAGGATCCAATTTTATTATGAACATTGAATTTCTGATTTCGAGGAATGCAATTGTCGGAATTTTTTTTTATACCATATATATTTTTATTTGGGCGGAGTTCGGGGGAAGAGTGACCGCAAGGCCCGCCGCGCAGGTCAGACGAGTGGCCACTCCTTTTTTCTCCATCAAAATTTGTTTTTAAATTGTCTAAAACGCCAGGAGAAAATTATTTTTTGCACATAAAACAAAGAGAGGTATTGTCGCATATTTTGTTTTATAATTCAATAGAATAGTTGGACATTGTGTGGATACGTTTACTTTACTAAATTAATTGTTAGTTAGTTAGTTAATTAATTAATTAATTAATAGTAAAGAAGAAATCCGTAGCGAAGCCGTAGATCGGCTCAAGTTAATTTCCTCTTTTATCGAGTTTTCCCTGAATATCTCATAATTAAAGAGCGATAGAGAAATTTTTATAATGACCTTTTTTATATGGCGTATGAAGAGCTGCAAAAAAGTTATTAACAAAATTTTCGCTATCAGCCTCAGATTTCGAGATATTTCGGGAAAACTCGAGTGAGAGTTAAGACGATTTGATTATTTTCTTTCTCTGCGATAAAACGAAAATATTTGTTCTTCATTTTTCATTTTATCGTTTAATTTCCATGCGTAAGGGTTGATATTCACTTCAACGGTGGGGCGCACACACTCCGGGTCCGTTATTTCACCTACGATTCAAAAGCGCTCGGTTAGAAACAAGAGACCCGCGGCCGGTCGTTAGCGACAATGGGCTTTTGTTTTTTCGGGGGCAGATGTTGAATAAAAACCGAGAGGAGACACACACGCGTTACGTACACCCAAGATGCTGCAGCAGACCAACGACGGAATGTACCCCCCAACCCTTCGAGCCAATGACAAACTGTATCTTGTACCTGGGATCTTCGTACTAACAAGTGAGAGTGCAACAAAAAAAGCAAAAAATTCGAATAGTTGAATTTTCAATCTGTCAACAACATCCGGAAATTTAACAATTGAGACTTCTCGGGGATTAGACAAGCTTAGGAGGATTTTTAAGATAAAAATCAGCACTTGAGGTTTGAAGAGGTGGAAAAATAGAAGAACCGGCCGTGAATTGACGAGTGGTTTCTCCAAAAACAATTTTATTCTCAATTCTCTCAGTTATAAAATTAAAAAAACTCTCATTCTTTCGTTAAACCAATTGAATTCCAATATTTTAGCCCTAAATTTGCGCTGAAATAATTTTTTTAGACCTAAATTAATCGGCTCTCGCGAAAATCGCATGTCGGCCAAAAAATTGTCGTGTCAATTTTTTTTAAATGAATAAATAAAATAAATAGTTATGAATGAAGTGAAAATATCGCTCATTGAAAATATAATAGAAGGAACTCTTCAATTCTTTCTCACCCACACCGGGGGAAATAAAACACAACATTCCCTCAGCGAAATGTAAGTTGGATTGCTTACAAATTGGCCCATACATCCGTAATACACCGATCGGTGTTCGCGCGTGGGGCTGGCGAGTATTAGTTCTTCACTCCCATTTTTCCATTATCTTCGCCATCTTCTCACCCGGATTTCCATGATTTCTTTAGAACAGCCGAGATGATTGAGCCGACAGGATAAATTATGAATGCAGTTTTGGTGTGTCACGCGATAATAAATATCTCGGTAGTAGAGACGACGAAGAAGAAGAGAAAAAAAAAATTGTTAGAACCCGGGGCGATGTGCTTGTTAGTGCTCTCATCCTGTCAAAACGTCCAGAGGACACATCCAACCAATCGAATTACGATGATCCCCGGGGCTCGGGTACCGACCGAAACCAATAATTCTATTATCCATTAGTATTGAGTCGCACCAATTTCCTCCAGTACTCCCCCCGTTTCCCTCCACCCGATTCGCCAATCTTTGAGTCAAAGATCACATGTGTACATGCCCCCATGTACCGCTGCACTCTGCCCAAAAAGTATATAATCAATTCTCCAACTGCAATTCGTCGCTATCGATTCAATTCCACCGAAAAAAAAATTTTCACCCCTTCCGCGGGAGCGGCGAAACTGATCTCGCTTTATCGTCAATATCTCCCTCCCCGCCGAACCGATTTCCTCCCACAATCGTTCATTTTAAAGCCCCCAAAAATATCTCAAAAACAACAGCATCATAAATCAATTTCACTCTGCCACTCTCCCGTTATTAACAATTAAACAAATCCACCAGCCGCTACATTTTGAAAATTCGTTTAATTGATCTCTACAAACCAAATAGGCTATTGTCGGCCATGACAGCGAACTCCAGTGAATACCAGGGGGGGATGAGAGGGGGCCAACACAATCACTGAGTACTGCCAATGGAATTGGTAATCGAAGAAGCCGCACGTATCATATCGCCCGCGTCTTTTATCCGGCTTTCGTTTAACCCCTGTCACGTATAACCGAAAAAATTCAACTACAATTCGAGATACTGAGGATTTCGTTGTACTTGGTCCATGCTCGAATGATGACTGGGGACATGGGAAGGCAAGGGGGCCGGGTCAGGGGCCCCCGGATATCAGAAGAATAGAAAGGACCCCCGGTATATGCGCAGAACTGGCCCATTTCGTGACT
>JAPYZN010001158.1:18539-31687 GCA_030522865.1 Psyttalia lounsburyi
CCTGCTTCTTCGTTACTCTAAGTTTTTTATTCTTACAATTCTGCAATGATGGGACGTCGCGAAACACTGATGGGGTGAACAATGGAACGGGGGACTCTGGCCGTTTCTCGCAAGACTCAACGTGAGATGCACGGGGAAAAATGAATTGTACGCACTCAGTCCCCCCTATGGGTGCATTAAAAAATATACCTACCCGTATACCTGAACCCTGGGAGATTTTTTTTTCGACCCTTTTTTATGGACGGGGTCACCGAGCTGATGCTCCAGTTTGTCATGATAATTATTTATGTTTTTTTTTTTTCGGAGCCATGGGAATGCGCGGATTTTAGATTCTTCATAATTTATTTATTTTTTGGGGTGTTTTGGAGAGGGAAATTAGTTTTTGGGGAGATGTGGAGATTTAGGGAAGTTCCGGGGGTCAATGGGGAATCGAGGAGGTTCGGAAATTAATTTTTAATTGAGGACTAGTGGTAATTGGTTGCGTGGCTATTTATGTTGGTTTTTTTAGCCGGGGGAATACGCGGATTTTTGATTGCTTACGATTTATTCATTTTTTGGGGTGTTTTGGAGAGGGAAATTATTTTTTTGGGAGATGTCGACATTTAGGGAAGTTCTGGGGTTAATGAATAATCCAGGAACTTCGGAAATAAATTTTTAATTGAGGACAATTGGCAATTTGAGGATTTAATGGGCTTTGACGGTTGTGGGCGTATGGAGAGCCGGGTACTGAACATTGGTTGAAATTTCTTGGGAAATCGATAACCTCGTTTGAATTTTGAATCTGGTGAATTTAAATTCCAATGGACGCGTTAATAAAATCTTAAGTATTACGTTAAAATTTTGGATAATTCGATTTTTGATGATAAGTTGTCGCCGACATTTGAACGGCGCCTGGAATTGTCAAGCTCATTCCTGAAATTAAAGCGAACCTCCACCAGAATTTTCAGTAAATTAACAATTCAACGAAATCGTTCAAAAATTCTCCAATTTCTCTCGGGAAGTGCTCCTGAAGATGGTCAATTT
Organism: Psyttalia lounsburyi; assembly: GCA_030522865.1. Lineage (NCBI taxonomy): Eukaryota > Metazoa > Arthropoda > Insecta > Hymenoptera > Braconidae > Psyttalia > Psyttalia lounsburyi. The sequence continues at coordinate 19,563 of JAPYZN010001158.1, forward strand.
ATCGAGAACTCCAGAATCCAAGCGAATTTTGATTGCCAAAAAAACGAGAAAAACATAAATTGAATGTAAACGACGGATTCTAAAAAATATCAACATTTTCTTGACATTTTTTGGGTAATTTTCCACCCGCGAACGCTCTGGAAATGGGAGATCTCAGAAATCGTGAAAAATAAATTGACAAAAGTCCTTTAATTTCAAACGTCACTTTTCGAAAATCTCAAGTATTTTTTTCCATTGTCACGGAAGAGTACGGAGAGTTTCTTCCAGACCTATAATACGCGTAACTTTTGATGAAAAAATATGAAATCTGTTCTCACGGGTTCGCTCAGGTTTGAATGGCCCATCCGCTCCACATGCGTATCGTGGGAGGATCTAGCCTGTGTGTGTCCTGAGTGCCCGGGGCCCATTGTGACCGTGCTTGATGCAGGACATTGTCCATTGAGAGGTGAGTGCCGCGGGGAAACAGGTCGCCAGATATCCGTAGAGGACTGACCTGCACCCTTGTATGGATTTCTTTGACAAAAACGTGACGAGATATTCCCCTTTTCAATGAAAAATAATATAATAATAAAAAAAAAAAATGAAAGAGGGAAGGTGGAGAGTAGGAAAAAGGGTTTCCCAGTGATTTTTTGATCAAAATAAATCATGTGGGTACAGTTATGTACCTTCCCAGGTGCTCCAGGTGGAGAGCCAATCCTTCGGAATCGGTTCTCACGGTTCGCTCTATCTCTTGGAATTTTCGAATAGCCAATGGGGAGCTGAATAATTGTGGATAGCCATTGATAAATTGATTAATAAATTCACCGATATCCGGAAGTAATCCCCCACGGGGTTCATAAGTTTTCCAAAATTTTTTTTTTCAAATTTTTAAAGCAAATTGGGACGGCCGACTTGAGAAAAAAAATGAATGAAATTTTTTTGAACAGTTGGATGTTCGGAATAAAATATTTTTGAACCAGTTTGAGAATTGAAATTACGGAAAATTATTTATTTTCAATTATTAGCTCTTGCGGTCGGCCATTGCGCAGCGAAATTTTCAAAGTGATACATATTTCTCCGATTGGCCCGTGCGAATTCAATAACGCCGCGTGATTTCAGCCACTTTTATTTCTCCTGTCGTGCAATGCAAAACTCGACATTGCCATTGTCACGATTTGGACCAATGCCAAGGCTAGATTCTGCGGGGGGTTTTCACTATAGGGGGTCCGAGTTCAACGCTTAAAAAAAGAAAAAGCGGTGAAAAAAAATATATACGAGACCCACAGTCGTCTTCGCCCTCAGTCTGAACAGTCTAAAAATACGAAAACTCCAATTCATTAGCGGTGGAGGGGAGAGAAAAATGGAGGGAATTCTTAGGAGCTGCACTTTTACTGCGGGACAATTTTTCATGAGGTCGTTACCCTAATCTTCCGTCTTCTGGGCGGCACAAAAATATTCTATATATTTTCGGACAAGTGGACATTTAAAAACCCATGAATTTCCCGGCAAACGTCGCGTGGATCGATTTTTGTTCTCAATTTTAACGGAATAATTCAATTTCAATTTTCTTTGATTTTTTATCAACTGAACATTAACTCAGAATTTAATTTCAGGAGGATTAAAAAAAAATTACCCAGCGAATGAATGCCTACAAATAATTATTCTACAAATTTTCCTCAATTGTCGGGGAATAATTAAATTAATAATTTCCGTTTTCGTTCATTTTGCGCAAATGAAAATGACTTCGGAAAAAAATTAATGCAACAAAATATCCCAATATTTTTTATATTTTTTATTTATTCTGCGCCAGTCGACGGTAAAAAAAACACCCGCACAAAATTAATGCACACGTAAAACAATATAACAAATGAAATTGCAAGTTGTAACAGCTCGTTGAAATGATCATGTCAAAATTTCATTAATTATCACGTGGTTACACGGTTCGGCACTTTCTCTCTATTCTCCGTGAGATCCCGTGAAATCCACGGGTTTATCAAAAGTTTCCAATGGATGTTTTGCGGGGGTTTAAGCGGTAAAGTGGAAATCGGTCGAAACGCGCAAAATTTTGCGGCGTTGGCTCGCCCGGATGAGCGAATGAGACCGCGAAAATGTCGAGGGAGGTAGGTTCAACGGGGTTTTGAATAATGTAACGAGCGCTGGGGATAGAAGTTTCTAATTAAGCAAGCGCCAGCGGAGCGCCGAGTTATACTGGACAACACAATGTTAATCCAGGGTTTATAAACTACTTCGCGATTCACTGAGTCCGAGTGTCACATCACCGCATTCATTCATTCGCGCCCTCCCCATTTTTTTTCTCTTTTTTTTCTTTTTTCATTGAATTCTTTCGACATTTTTAAGACAATTTTACGCATTTATTAAGTGGCAAACTTCGGTAATTCTTTTAAACAATAAAAAAGTTGATGGAAATGGCCGGAAAAAATTGAAACGTCAGAATTTTAAAAGGTCAGTCAAAAATTGCGTGAATTTTCACTCTCGCTGATTTTTTGGAAAATGGAATAGAAATTAATTCTGAATTTTATTTCACAAAAATTGATCAAATTTCGTATTAAAATAGAAAAAATTGAGACGTGAGCCGTTTAAACCTCAACCAAAAAATTGAGATTTCCAAACAGGAATTATATTTTTCGAGAATGAAATATTTTATTTTTAAACAACAAAAATGTCTCCAGAAATCGACAAAAAAAAATTTTTATCTGTCAATTCTTCGAAAAAACACTCGCAAAATATTGTCAGTAAAAAATGATTGATTAAAATTAAAAAAATTACGACGCGAGACATTTAAACCTCAACAGGTTTTCAAAGAATAATTTTGTTTTTTTCAATGAAATATTTTATTTTTAACTTAAAGAGTTCGTACTTTACGACACTAGTTTTTCCAGAGTGAGTGGACGGATTTCTCATCGCTCTAATGCGATATAATTCCTAACAATAATGAACAAAAAAAAAACAAGAGATAAGGGAAAGAATGAGTTGAAATAAAATTACCCGATGATAATCAGAAGGCAACGAACCCGAACCCTCCCCACCTCATCTCCATCCTCCCTCCGTCATGATCCCATACTCTCTAGGCAAGGCCGTCTCCTTGTATACACGGTTATATTTTTTTTTAATAACGAGCTTCCGGTGCGAGCGTGCGTTCCCATCGGGTCATAACGTCTCAGTGCCCGGTCTCAAGACTTTCCACAACACCGGCGAAATCTTTACGATTCACCCGGGATCTTCGCGATGATGTCCGAAGAGAGAAACAAACATTCGGGGGAGGAAATTTTCTTGAAACGTCGGGACACATGTCTCTCGTTGCCCTGAACTTGGGTGAGAATGGGATATTTATAGACCGTAGGAGGGATATACACGACGCGTGGATACACGCGTTTTCGGGAATATCTCCAGAAACAAAATCAAAAGAATTTTCCCAATTTTTTAAATCTCCTACTGCGGCCATTAAATTTTTTACCACCTTTGGCAATTTTTTTTCTGACGCTTTCCAAGTATTCGAAGCCCTCAATTGTTTAAATCTTCGGGTAATTTATTTTCTCGGACGGAATAATTTTTTTACGCCGTCTCCAAACATAAAAAAAATCAACGAAAATTTTCTATTTGCCTTCGATGTTGAAATTATTCCCAAAAATTATGGAATTGATTAAAAAATTGAAATAATTGTTTGTTAATATGTATTCAATTTTTCAATACGTTTCAGGATTAAAAAAAAATTTTTTTAGTGTACGAAGCGCTCAATTGCTCGAGTCTTCGAAAAACGTTTTTCGGGATGAACTAAATTCCCACAATTTCCACAAAAAAAAATTGTTAATTACTTAATAAACTATATAATAATTCAGCTGATGGCATTAGTAATCCCAATAAACAATTAATCCCTCACTGAGCAACCTCATTATGCTAATCCCCCTGTAGCCACCGCGTGACGACAGCTTCTGTACTGATAAACCCTTCTCCTGAAATTGATACATTCCCATCGCAATTGTTCCCGGAATGACCTTCGGTCAGGTACAGGGGTCCCCTCGGCACACCCTCCGACAAGTGTCCTCCCCAAGAAAAAAAGAGAACCGCTCCACATTTTCGTCCGCTGACCCCAGCCGTTGTCCATTGTTAAAACAGTTAAAGCCCACCAGTACGAGAATGGAATAATTTTGAGATGATATTTTGAGAGTCGACATCACAAATTAAATTTTTTGGTGAGGCAGGTAGTAAACAAAAAAAAAAAAAAGGGACGTGCGGTCACGGATGGACGAGGGGTCCAGGGTAATCGTTGGGGAGACACCTTCCCGGCTAAGTGAGTGAGAGAATGTTTGACCCCTGGTCAGGTAGTGATGCTTCAGACACCCATTGGGGATTGCCCTCCTTTCTTCTGCACTGCGCACTGCATACAAAAGTGAATAATACAGGAAGATTATTACTCAAAAGGCGTTCGCACCTCCCGCCAGACGAGGGGTCACCGGGTAGCGGACAATGGATGGACAATGGAATACGTCGGGAGGGACATCGAGACGCCAAACAACATAAATATTCCGTCTTCTTGTGTTTGGAAGGGGGGGGGGGGGGGGGGGGGGCTCTCCACTTTTTTTTTCTCCCCCCCTCCCCCCTTCTTTTTTTTCCCAGGTTTATTCACCCTCTTACCTACAGGTAGTTCAGTGGTCAGACTCAAGTGCAACGGCAATTCATTACTTTCCACCTGTTAATTTTATTGCACTTGAGGAAGAAATTGAATTGATTAAATCGGAAATTTTGAATTTAAAAATTTCCGGGTCTTCGGAGGCCATCTGGGCCGCTCGTGTCTGGAAATTTAAAACTGTCAGACATTCTCGAGATTTTTTTTATCTCACCCGGAGATCTTTTTGGGATTTATCACGTCTCATTTGGTTTTTTCAATATTTGGTGACGAAATTTTTCTGACTCTCTGATGTCCTAATTTAAGACGTCTTAAATGTACCCGGACTTGTAACGGAAATAGGCGTTTGTTGGGAACTGTAGAGGAGTTTTTAAAAATATTATTCGGTAAATTATGGAGTAATAGTTTTTTTTAATAAAACGGTAATTCACCTCTTGTTGCCAATTATTTATTTTCCATTTGATTGAAGTGAAAAATCGATCGATTCAATCACATAAGTCGTTTATTATCAGCGGGAAGAGTCCAGCCAATAGTGTAACGAGTTTACGCTAGTTACATCCGATGACGTCGTATTTCAGGGGAAATTGCCGCGCCACCAGATTGGATTGACGATATACAGCCGTGATTTGAGGGGGGAAGTCAAGCGATTTCCGAAAGAAATGTATGTAAGTGTCCCAGAGATACTGGAGAGGCTCAATTGCCTCGACCAAAAATAGCGAAAAAATAAATAAAAAACTGTCATTAATTAATATTCAAAGGAAATCAGATCACTCACGAAATAATTGACGAGAGGTTTTTCCTCCTCCGTGAATTGTCGTAAAAGAAAAAAATAAGAAAAATTGGCAATTGTGCGGCCGACGCTATTGACTATTCAATCTGCATATAAGGAGTCTCTTATCGTGCCGCATTTTCCCCCGATAGCGCCCATAAAACCTCTATCGAGATGCCGGCAAAATTTCTCCTCATATTCCACACAAAAGAATGCAATTAAAATCGTAACATTCGATGCGGCTGTTTTTCTTGCCAGCGGCTTTCGCCGATATATCTGTTGACAATGCGAATATGTAAGTAGCTTATATCATCGCAACGTCCGACGACACACAGCGCCATCTTGTGTTTCCGCGCAGGGCTAGCCCCCCCCCCCCCCCCCCCCCCCCCCCCCCCCCCCCCCCCCCCCCCCCCCCCCCCCCCCCACGGTATGACACCAGATTCAGACGAGTTAAGACTAGATTTAAGCCTCACAATCTTAGGATGAAATTTAAAAATCGAGAGTTGAGACGTCAATTAAAAGTTTCAAGAGACTCTAGTTAAGACCTCCGAATGTCTTAAACTGAAATTTTTGGGGATTTCGTGTGGAGACGATTGGGAGTCTCACGTTAATAATTTGAGAGAATCAATTTTAGGCTTGATCTAAATTTAAGACATAAAAATCTGAGTCTAAGTCCTTAGAAAGTCTCAAGTTGAAATCCATCAAATCTCAAGACGAGAATGACTTCGAAAAATACGACAATCTGACCGAGATATCGAAATTTTCGTAATAACCATTTTTGTAGATCTCAATCTGCCCTACAAAAAGTCTCTTAACAAAAATTTCGCTTACTCCTTTAGATTCCTGGATATTTAGAGGAAACCCAACGAATAGTTGAGACCAACTGAGCCAGAGCTCGAAAAATCCTCGTCGCATGAGGGGTTTTAATCCCTGAAGGAGGCGAGAATTACCTGGGCACGTGCTGTACCCTCCGAGGAAGAGGATGAGGATAAAAAATAATAATGAAAAAAAAAAACGGTAAAGGGTTATATCCGTGCCACGCGCCCAACGCCCCAAGGTTAATCTGAGAAATCAAGTCAAAGTAGTTTTTTTTGCCTCTTCCCCCCTCCGGCTCGCTCTATGGTGACGGTGTGCGCCGACGATGGAGAAGGTAGAAGGTACGGAGGGTGAGGGAGATGATGAGGACAGAACGAGGATGGTGAGACGAGAAGAAGGGCTCTGCCGACGGTAGAGGCATCAAAGACAATATTTAACGGATATACGCGAGTGAGCATATGCCCCGCACGTGCCGTCATGCTCCACGTGTGAAACTCACATTTTGTTTGCTAAATAATGCTCTTCGGCACTCTCTCCGAGGCTATCAAATTTTTCACTTCAACATGTTGATTAGTATCATAATTTTTAACTCGCGATTATCATTTGCGAGCGATTGAAACGGAGAAAATTAAATTAAAACTGCCGACAAATTGGACTTGGCAAAATCTGGAGGTGTCGAAGTATTTTTCACCCCTCAAAAGTCCCCAGAATAAAATTTTCCAATTAACAAGAAAAATACTGGACTCAAAAATTTTGTTATCTGTAAAATTACCCAACTATTAAATAAACTGTAAAATTAACAATTAAAATTTTAATTAATTCACGGGTAAAATAACGTCGAATTGAAATTGAGGAGAAATTATTTTGTTTGAATTGAATTACAAAAAAGCTCGCGGGGTGAGATTAATTTTCATCGTCGGAAAAATTCTCCCCAGTTCGATGATTTGATAAGTAATAGTTTCCCCGTTCTGCGAATAAATTTGGACCGCAGAAAAATTGATAAGAACAGATCACCTGAGAAGAAAAAACCCAGAAAACCGTCAAACGACCCCTGCTCAGGGTCTCTACTCGCGGACGTCATCGCGAACTAAAGAATCTCGCAATTTTACCGCGACAGAGGACAGACGAAGAGCCTGTGACCTGCGACCTGAGAACGTTAAACAGACGCAATCAGCGACTCCACTCAGATAAAATCAGCGAAAGCCCACTAAATAAAATTCCGCCAACAATTGAAAAAAAATCCTTAACCTCAACCTGAACAAATGCTACATCTTCATCGGGGAAAGAAAAAATCTACGAACGATCAGACATATTTTACCTGCTGCGGACACGGCGGGCCAGCCCCCGGCCTAGTAGAATTCAAATCACCTAGGCAGAAAAATGGTAAAATACCCTCGAATAACCGAATAAATAAAATTTTTCTCGTTCTGCACTCAGGCGGCACCTGAACAGTGTCTCCTCTCACCGACGTCATCGCGCAAACTAAAGAATATTGCAGTTTGTAATTAAGAAAGCGTAGAAGCCGCCGTAAGAAAAAGAGAGGAAAATGTAGACGAAAGATTTTGCGCGAGAGGGGAACGAAGGAGAGACAGAGAGAAATGAGCGAGTGAGGGAGGGAGAGGTGCGTCTCCGGAGGGTTGAAAAAGTGAGTCGCGTGAAAAAGGCGCGCATGACGCTGCGCCCCCTTTTACGCCGACGTTAACTCGGCACACAGGTTATGGTGGTGGGGGATGGGAGTGCGACGGTGGTTACTAATTAAAAATTCTTGCGCTCGAGATACTTAAAACACTAGTCGTCTTCACCCCCTCGCGGTAGTTTCTTTTCTCAAGCCGAGTTCACTTCGAAATCCTGGGATACCTCAACTGGCGAGATCTGCCGATTATCCTCCGCCCCCCCTCACCCCTAAAATCATCACTTCGTTTGCGGATGATGGGCGGCCGTCGGTGGTTGTGTTTTTATGAGAAAGGAAAAGAAGAAAAAAAAATTTTTCCTATTTGTCAACTGATATCTCCTGCTATTTTATCAGCACACACAATTCTGTAATTCTTTTGTCAAGAGAATGTCATGAATTCGTCGCTGGCTAGACATTTTATAGCCGTAATTTGGGATAATTTGTCCTGATAAACGGACGATTTTATCAGTGATTGCATCAAGCCCCGGGGTACGTACAACGTAACGCAATGAATATTATCGGTGGCAAGGTGACATATGCGGAGATTTTTATTCAAACTCACCTTGCGCGATGCGAACTGCTGGCATTTTGATCCTCATGATGACGATCTTCGTGATGTACTCTGGCTGCACGTGATGGCTCAGTTATTGTCCTGTGATTGCTTCAATTCCCTCGCTCAATGTTTATTTAATAATGTAATATTAATCAAACGGTCAGCATGCCCTGAACAAAAGGCTAGCGCTCCTCCTCGGCCCTCACTTGTTTCTCACCTATCTTCCTCATCGATTTCAAAGTTCATTCGAATTTAAATAAAAAATTAAATGATTTAAAAAAAAAAAAAAAAGGAAAAAAAAATAAGGGAAGAGCCCACTGGTTGGCTCGTCAACAATCCTCCGTTTTTTCGCCGTCGCATGTGACGTTTTGAATTAATTCTCCCTTGTTCATGAATAATAAGTACTTGACAAATATTTTCGATGCTTGCGCGTCACATGCTCACACGTTTTCCCCGATTCTCCATGGAAAACTCGCCAGTCTGCATTTTCTTGTAGCACTTGTTGACACTACCCAACAGAGTTTTGTGCTCCTCATCGGCATAAACAATAATTGAAAAAAAAAAAAATAACGATTACCTCCACTAGTCACTTAATCATCCAGCGACAATGCCCAATTGGAAATAATAAAATGTCGAAAACAAACAATAATCCTCAGGCGTTTTTAAAAAAAAAAACTTCACTGTCAATTCATTCTGACGCGTCGCAAAATGTTCACATTACACTCAACAATTCTCTCCTCCTCACGTCACAGATAAAACCTGATAAACAACCGACTGGAAAATGTCTTTTTCATTTGCATTGTGCAATTGCAGATGAAAACAAAAATAATAAATTCAAGTAAAACGTCAGCGATTAATTCGTGAATTGCTTTTTTTCTTTTGTTGGGCTCGTTTGTTGTTTATTTATTTCATTGTCTGACGTGTGAAATAAATTAATTATTGAATTGTCACTGGTTGTTGTGGTCCTGGATACGTCGGATGCTGGTGTTCCGGCGTGGACCAGCGACAGTTATGGTCCGGCATGAGTCGTATCTCTGAGTGGACTGTGCCGGACGTGCGCCTAGTAGTGGCGTTTGAGACCTGGTGTCGGGCACTGCGCTCCAACTTCGGACGCGCTCGGCACGAATCGTCGGGCCTCCCTAGACCGGACACCCCACGCGTCCTGGGGTAGTTTTCACCCCCCTCGTTTATATCACAACGCGCATGGTGGGGGCAACTCCGTCCGCTAGCGCTTGGGGTAGCATTTTCGGGGGGAGGGGGGTTGAAGGGAGAGAGAGAGAGAGGGAGAGGGAGTGAGGGAGACGGCGGAGAGTTGGGAAACAACGATGAGCAGGCGAGATATCAGACCGTGCGAGGAGGATGGAGACGCTGGCGGTGTGGAGGTGAAATGCCGAGTGGAGGGAGGAAGTCAGTGTGAGTATGTGAGCATTTTCCTTGTCAATGGAGGGGGGGAGGACGCGCGAGGACCGCGCGAGTCGGACGAAGTGGGGGGGGATGAAGCGGACAAAGTGCGGGGGTGGGGATGCTACACGCGTTTTTTAGTCCTAGATTCGAGATCAGCCGGGTTCAACAATTTCTCACATTTTGGGTGAGAGGGATTTTCGTTTGGGGAGTCTCACGGAATTCGGGGATTAGCTAATTTTTTTTTACGCGGGGTTCGCGGGGGTCCTCGGCTGGGGGTTGGTGTGATGAATTTTTTTTGTATTGTTTTTCTGGGGGTTTTGGAATTTTTGGAGAATTTGAGGCACTGGGGCGCCAGGGGTTCTCCCATTTTTAGGGGGTTATTTGTAAATTTGAGGAGTCGGTTTTTTTGGAAATTTTGATTTTTTTAAATGGCGGGAGGGTAAAAATTTGGAGCATCCGGAAAATTTCAATTTGGTTTTTTTAATAGGCTAGGTTTTAATACGATGACCTCACGAGAGCTGAAATAAAATCGTCTGGTCGCTTCCGGAGGTTAGTATTTATTTCGTTGGACTTTGGGTCCACTCGACACTTGGACGGACGAAATAAAAGGATACGGTTTTCGTTAATGTGAAAATCTACGGTTCAAGGCTAGTATCTAGGCGCCCTTTAATTTGTAAGAGTGGCCCCGTCTAGAAGAGGACTCTCGTCTCACTGTGTTGGGTCCGAGGGCGCCGGGAATACATACCAGAACACCCTGTGGCCAACTTTAACCCAGAAAATTATGTCTCGGAGAGGATTCAAGTGGGTTTTTAACATAATCATATTGGAAACCTCACGTGTCTGGATAATTTTACGTCTTTTCTCTGTGAGAAATAATTTATATTCTTTCAAATAAATTATTTGGTGAGAAGCCGTGTAAGAATAGAGACTCGATACCCATACCGAGAGAAGACAAGGATTTTATTCTTTAGGAATGGAGATTCGTCAAAATTAGTGACAGATCTCGGAAAAACATATTCCATTTGGTCTTGTAATTGTAATTGAATGAAGAAAATTCATTTTAAGATTATTTAGACTTGTGATCGCTTCGACCTATTGAACACGACCAAATTTGCCAATTGAATATTCTCCTGACAAGAACTTGAAACGATTTTTAATAGAAAGCCTTTGGGGCTTTTGGTTATTCAAAAGAAATATATTTTGCAAAATTATTTTTTCTTTTCTCAGTGCAAATACTCATTATTAATTGTATGAGCACTTACTAGAATTTTTTCTTTGTTCAGTTACGATTTTATAGAGATCTGATCTCCATTACTCGCGTGAGTAATTAAAAAATATAAATTCTTATTAAAACCAAATGTAAAAAAATTGAAAATATTCCATCCAACCTCGAAATCTTACTCAATTAGCACAAGAGTTCTAGGCAAACGTCGAATTAAATTTAATATTATTCAAACTTGCGTTCACTTTGGGGGCGACAAAAACATTAAATGCTCTCGAGAATCAATGACATTCCCTAAAATCCAAAGTTTTTTCTGTCTCTGTGCAGTGCTGCACGGTCAGAAGTTAATCTGTATTCTTAACGGTGAATGCTCACACTGAAACTTTTAAAATTTTCACGAGTACCTTCTCGTCAGCCTCCCCACACCCATCCACCGAGGCCTAACCGTCGCGATACTCCCGCCCAATTTTCCGAGCTTCTTCTTCTTCTTGTCTCTTGCGAAATCTCATCAGACGCGGTCAGTTCGTGGCTTTCTTACAGTCGGGGATTAGATACTTCTTCTTTTTTTTTTTTTTATTTTTTCACTACAGTTATTTCGTTTCTCTCGTTCTCTCTGTAAATCACTGGCGGTCTCTCTTTTCCCTCAGGAATGCAATTTGGGTGAGTCACCCTGTCGACACAAAATTAACTTTATACAACTTTTTCTTTATAATGGCATTTGAATTTCTTTCATGGTAAGAGCCAGCGTTAAAATACAACGGGGGGGAAAAATATTTAATTTTGGAGGAGGAAAACGGAAATAGCCATTCCGGAGACAAATGTCCAAAGGGTAAATGTAAAAAAAACGTACGTCTTGGGTGACGATGTCCGTTATCCCTCTCGTTTCGTTAGCTCTGTGTATATCCTGTTGGAGATTATTTTTACTTTGGAGCAAAAAAGATCTGTCTGGCGACTCTCTTGGTACGACACATGTGTGCGACGCATTTGGTTGGAGATGCATTGGGGGGGGAGTAGTCCGAGCGATACTCGGCCCGGTCCTCCGGGGGATGCGCCCGTTTTTTTTTT
>JAPYZN010001159.1:0-19293 GCA_030522865.1 Psyttalia lounsburyi
ACGAATGTGGCTTTATAATCCGAGCCGAAGGCGAGGATTATAATCACATGAGTCAGATAATACTTTTATCGCCGAGTGACGTATAATATTTTTCGTCTGGCCCCGAAAATCGCGGTCTAACCGAACGGAGTGAGGTTAGAATCGCGGATTTTCGGGCGCCAGGGACGAAAAAGAAATTACATAAACACTCATCTAATTTACGTTTTTAGAATTATAATTTACATTTTTGAAATCGTCATTCATGATCTCAAGCAAAGAAAATAAAAGATTAAAATCGTAAATTACGGCATTGGAATGACGTTAAATATACGGAAAAAAATAAGGGAAATCTCGTAATTTACGAGATCAATGGCAGAATTTACGTTAGTTTTCTTAAAATTACGTAACTAATGCCGTAATTTTCTTTTTGAAAACACGTAAATGACCATTTCAAGGGAGTAAATTATGTTTTCAAGGCTCCTGTTTCACGAGATTATTTTTCTGTGTGCTACTTACTCAGAATCATCTAAATCATATTTTGCAACATGTTAGTATTTTTATTAACAGCGTTTCTCATAGATAAATAATAGAGCTAGCCTAAAAATTTTTCGATTTTTTTAACAAACTAATTCTCATTGAGTTCGCTGTGTAATTTCAGCCATAGTTCGTTGGCTTCCCGTGCTTGAAAAAATATTTTCTTCCACATATATAGAAAAAAAAAGCACAAAAATATTTGCGACTTTACCCAGTCTCCGGTGGCAGTGGTGGGGCGTGTCAGTGAAAGCACGGATAGTACCACAGCCACTGGGATTCCGCCGTGGCCCCCTGCACTGGGTAACCATTGGTACCCAGTGCCACAATAAAAAAATCTCATTCTTTCTCCACCGAAGAGACAAACACCGAGTTAAATCACCGAGGGGTTGCCAGCTGTCTGCCATTACCTACAATTCTCAACCTATTAATTTTCTCAATGTTTTGTAATGAAGAATCCTCAGTTACGAAATACCCCAGTCAGTCCTCCTTCAACGATTAACCCGGCATTTTCATTCGCCGAATTTTCCTCTCGTTGCGTACATCGTTCAAAGGTCCTTTCCACATTGTTTTTTCGCAATGACCCATTGACAAATTGGGGACAATAAATGTAGAGAGTAATAAAGGACGAATCAAAGCGAGACACCAGTGAATTCGGGGAATTACTGTCAAATTAAAGTTCTCTTTTGTCATTGGGTTTGACGGTTTTCTGAAACCATAATTACTCTCTTCAACCAAATATTATATTTAAATAATGTAATCAATTAATTATATTTATTGTTATATATTTATCAATTAATACTCTCACGATAATAAATTATATTCAAATTTGATAAAATCATTAAATTTTACTGTTCAAGAGCATCGCGACTTATTGAGAATATTCTCGAAATGCCGAGAATTCTATCTCGCAGAAAGAGCTTTGGCAATCGTCGGAGCGAATCGCTGGTATCCACCCCCTGAGGTGCTCTGCACTTCCTCGAGTGGAGCTGAGGTTTAGAGAAATGAGAAATCGAGTTGAGAATTCCCGGCACCTCACAATGATCTGAGGGAATTTTTTTTTCTCCCGTCTAAGTGTCTTCATTTATTTCGAGTATCGTGACAATGGGAAGTCATCTACTCACGATGATTCGGTTCATTAAAGCGTCTCTTTGTTGAACTTGATTGAACTCTTAAACGTCTTGATCAATTACATCGTGATATATGGAGAAGCCATTAATGAGCATGTAATATTTTTTTTCCGATTATATTTTCCCCGGAAGGACGTAATATTCGATTAATCAGTAAAAGTCTTTCGTATTTTATAAATACTAGTGAAAAAAGTTCTTTACATAGTTTATTATTTTCAATGTTTGAAAAAAAAGATGGGGACAAAAACAAATAAACAAAATTATTGTAATTCGACACAAAATCGTTATGAGACAGACATTTCTGTCCAACGGATATTTTCTCATGCAATGAAAAACAATTGCGATGTATTTTCTAATCCTTATTTTACCCCTCCCCCTCATTGAATGTAAATTTCCCACCTCGAGAACCTATAATAAACCCCCGGAGGAATGTAAAATATAAATAAAACAGATAAACCATCGGGACCGGAAGAAAATACCATAGCAGCGAATCCCGAGTGTAGGTTCACAGGTCAACCGTGGCCCCAAACGAAAGTAAAGATCTATCGTTTCTGGGATGCGACGTGATGGGGGCCACCGCAGCACCCACACATTGACAGCGTACAACCGAGGTAAATCCTTCGGGGGGAAAAGATATTTCGATGAAAAAAATGAGTGAGAAAAATCGACAGAGCCTCACCTCGCGCGATCCCGAACACCCGCCTCCGCGAATCTATGTCGTATTGGTTATTTTTTGATGACTCGTGACGCTCGTAAAGCCATCCAGCGCACAAATCTTCCGAGTCACTCTCTCAGAGACGATACACAGAACGATCACGGAAGACGACAAATATACAAGGAGAAATCCTTTCCCGTATTTTTTTCATTTGAAACTGATTTCTATCGGTTTGTAGCTTTTGTGCACATGCTTACCCTTTCATCTACTCCACGTTTGGGCACGGGTGAGATCCGAGGTGAAACATTATTTTTGGTAAATATGTATTGTTTTAAGGGAATTTTGGGGAGTTCCACGAGAGAGCCCTCAATGGAATTGCCGAACGAATTATTATTTAGTTATTTATGCGGCCTATGAGATTTATAAATTAATCAATAATTTTGTTTTAATGATGAAAATTGTGAGAGAGGGAATTCTCATGTTTAAATGGGTAAAAGGTATTAAATATTGAAGAATTTGCAAAGTTGGGAATAATTTATTAGTTGTAGACTGTAGGATTAACCAATTCAGGCATTCGATTATTTATTTTTTCATTTTTCTCTTGGATTATGATTTTTTTTTATTTAGAAACATTAAAGAGGTTTGAATTGAATGTTCGCATGAATTATTCATACCGACTCTGGGATTTAATTTCTTCAATTGAATAGGCTGTTCATTTCAGTTGTTAATTTTGATGACTATCTTTAAAAATTGTGAAGTTGATTCTGATTTCTAAACGGTTAAAACCCATCTTAAACATTGAAAGGATAAATCAAATTCAAGATCGGCTGGAGATTTAAATGGATTAAAAATCCAGTCTATGAATATTTAATATTGTTAAATACTGAGTGATAATTCAATACTTGCCAGTAGTAATATAACCTGCACTTTTTTCATTGATTTTGAGTGAAGAAACAAAATCCGCTTCCGTTAAACCTTCAATTTTGTTTTTTTTTTCATACATCATACGTTCTCAGTTATAAAAGAAACTCTCCACGACTAGAAATCCTTTCCCAATGGTTACCCTTTTTTCCCAACCAGATTTCTATCAGTCTCAATTCTCCGCACACAAGCGTGCCCTTTCTTTTCGTCTACAATAAAGATCCGAAATGATAAAAATTAGTGTTGAAGACACCGAGGCAATAGAATTGAGACCTCCATAATTGATATGAACATGTCATTCAACAACAATGGAATGTGAATGGCAGATTTCATTCGAATTCCTTCCTCATCATTATTTATGTTAAACTAATTTTACTTTACTTTAGAAAAAAAAATTTAATATTCAGCATTAAAAAATAAAATATTTAAATTAATCTTATTAATGACAATCAGAATGCAATGATTCAGTAGACAGCAAGATCATATTGAGTGAAGCACAAGGAAAAATTGACATATATTGCCACAATAACCAATTTTAATTACGATCATTAATTTGATTATGATTTGTTAATTTTTTTATTGTATCCGTAGAAAAATTCCAGACACCAGCAATTGAGAATTAAAAAGTATAAAATATTTAATTGCCTTATTCAATGTTTAGTTAAATTTATTAGTTTCTTTTTCATTATAACATCAAAAATGATATTCTTTTTTATGTAAATAATCAGTCAGCATCAAATACCCACGTAATACGTCACTGCAAGATCGTTCCGGTATTCAACAATTCCCGCACCGCTGAATTGTAAACCCGATGACTGTGTAAATGAGCCACCCAATGGAAATTCGAGGAGAAACAATCAAATGACGTGTGAGCATCGAGTCTCACGGTACTTCTTCTCATCAGACGGAAATATCGCGTAAGCCAGTGATAACTTTCTACACGGAGAACTCCGCGTGAGGCGACGTTTTGTTAGCTGACGAGTCAAGATAGTGTCAAGTATTTTTACTCAATGCTTTGATGGATATTGAAGAGACACCTTTGAAAATGTTATGACCTTTTTCAAGTGCTAGATGCGTCAGACGTATTGCGCTTGCGGGATTTTAAACATTGTTGATGTGACTCGTTATTTCGAGAGTAGCATTCTCTTGAAATGTATGAAAGGATTTTCATCGGTGATCATCAGTTTCTCCTTACGGTCTTCTATAAAAAATTCTAGGAGGATTAGGAATATTTCAAGTTTATCTTTACTGGAAAAATGTATTTCTTAATTTTGTCTTATGTTAATTGTCAAAATATATTAACATATCTATTTATGCGAAATGCTTTATTTTATTTTGTAATGGAAGAGTGTACAATATTTCAAATGTTAAAAAAAAATTTCAACGTGAAAAGCGATCAGAAATTACAATTGTAGATTTATAGGAATGCCATTTTTTTCAAATTCATTCGGAAAAAGAAAATGCTTCCGAGATGAGTCCTAATTCAAGGATTACTTCGAAATAAAACACAATTCTGCTCATAATTTAATTATTTTATTGCAGTTCGTTATTCAGAGTAATCAAGTAGATACTCCATTCCCTCACTGACACAATCATCTAAACCATAATTCGATTAAATAAATACTCATGTATAGCCTCTAGGATAAACATAATCGTAACGAAATCGGTTATTATGTGTGAGAAGTAATACCGCATTAAATATCTGAAATACAATAAATTCCATCAATTGACGATTCAGAAATTCGAAGAGTCCTCCCGTCCTCAAATCACCAAAAAAATCGTTCCAATCGCCTGATTACGATGGACATGTCTCTTATTACATTATTCATATTCTACAATTCCTCTCAATCATTGATCCCCCATGATAATTTATCGAGCTCGTGATTTTGGCGTCTCTCAACAATCAATTAAATTTTGGTTTTTCACTCGTTAACTTATTTAAGACTGGGTTCATCTGTTGTGCAACTGCGTGAAGAATAGTCCCTTTCCCATTTATACATATTCACAAATTTCCTCAACTCGACTAAGCCGTCGCACAAATGTTGAAAAATCCTCGTCATGTCCACCGAATGCAACATCTACATAAAAACTAATTAACAATAAAGCAATTTGTCGAAATTGTTCCATAAACAGCGAAGCCATGATTTCCGGAATGCCAATATCTTTTTCAACAATTTTATTTTACTTATCATACATTGAATTTTGTCATAATCGTTTTTTTTACGAGAATATGCTTTATCTTTCGAACAATATATAGGATTTGAATAAATATACATGCACCGGATTATTATCGTCAAATGATCTGGTGCACAGAGTTTATTGGCCTGTAGAATTTGTCAATTCATTTAGATCGATGAGTAGTAGTATCTGATTATCTATCCTATCAAGGTGTACTTTTTCAGCACTTATAATTTTTCTCTCCTCTCGCTCTCTCTCTATATACGGATAATACACGTAATATTGTCCTGTTACATTTAATGACCAGTAGAGATGGATTGCCATCTACATTTCGGGCTGATTACTTTATTACTCATTGAATTATTCGTTAGTATTGATTCCCAATACCAAACAAATCGTACTCTTCCAACAAAATTATTTATTCTTTTCGCCGATTTTTAATGAAGATTTCATCTAGATTGTGCGTAAAATATTCAATCATGTCTTTTACAATTCCTTTTTCTCACAAAATAGTCGAAGTCCAATTGTTTGATATTAAGAGTCATTTAAACACTTTATCAAGTGATTCATCACCTAATGCTACAGGAAATGTGTCTGATCCCTCCGTGTGCCTCCTAAATTGCTGATATTCATCTAGACTACATCTGCCGTGATAATTAATAGATAATCTTTCTCTCATTAAATCGATATAATACAAATATTTAATTCCACTACTGGAAAAAAAAACACCTAAATGCCAGTACGAGTCGTTCAAAATATATTTTTTCCCATATTTTTCTTTATGATCATGATTTTTTGATAATACGTAGGTCATTTCAAACAGTCAAATCGACTAGTACAGTTCTATTTAATAACCTCGAATTGCTTTAAATTTTTCAATAGAACAAGGAACAATTGATTATTTTGAAACATACAATTCAAAAGGGAACATGCTTGAGAAAAGGAACAAATTTCAGAAAAATAATAATAAACAAATTCTCAGACTGAGGATTCACATGAGTATCGCAATTCACAATTTCTCTCCTCAACATTTTAAATAACATAATTCACCAGAATTACATCAGAGCCTTAAAACGAAAGAACATTAATCGATTATCCTATAAATTATAACATTATTTATTCCTTTCATTTCTATACATATATAATATTTATATTCGAACGCCTGTACATATTAGTCTGCACGTGTAATGTATAACGTGTACAACAAGATGATTCTATGATATCTGCATAGATAATACTTGTACCTCCAACCGTCCACCGGCTTAATGGAAATTATTGCAAAAAAATAGTGATAATAATGGAAAAGAACGTAAAATAATAATGTACAACAAATATATCCTACATATATCCTCCTCACATTGACAATTATTCCGATGAAAACAATTGTAAAAAAACTTGATTTCTCAACATGCGCATTCAACAAAATATTTTCTTCAATTTAAGACAAATTATATTTCACATTGTGACTTGTAGAAGTCTCAACTTATCAATAATAAATTTTGAAAGTTCAAAGATCTTAAATTGAGACGCGAAAGATTTTCGAAAGTCTCAAGGCTTTCAAAGATTGTAAATTTGCAGAGTCCGACTTTTAGGCCTTAAGTGGGAACTTGAAGATTTCAAGTGGAGATTGGAAAATCTCAAGTGGGAACTAAAGTCAACGTTTCAAATTAAAATATTTCCGAGACTCAATTTGAAACTTGAAAATGTCAAAATTGATCCATCTGCAAACCTCAACTTCATTCTCAAGTTATCATCTCGAAAATTTCAACATAATTTCTGAATACAAAATATACTCAATTGTTTTTCACCCTCGATTCTCCCATTTTGGGATTAAAAAAAAATATTATTGCAGTAATTCTCATGAACATCGCAATGAGAACTATAAATCATGACTTTTTATATCGTGATCTTAATCCCAACAATATCTTTGGCAGACACGCACGCTTCTACTGTGGCCAATAGCGCAATGGATAAACTCGATTTGCAGACACGCTCTAATAATAAACACAGCACCTGAGGCGCGCATCCCAATCTCAATGAAACACATGATTTTTTTCTTTTTTTTTTCTTTTTTATGCAACTGTTTGCCATCATCGATCATTCACTAAGCACTCTCGGCCTTGTTACATGTGGGGATTTTATACACATGCTAAGAATGATGGTTTCGTGGGTATTGATACGAATTTAATGGAACGATGATCCTTGATGTCTTCTCGATGGTGGATTGATTTTAAGGGTAAGGCAGAACAGGAGAGAACTGTTGATGCGAGTCAATGAAAGAAAGCCGGGCACATTTTGTAGGCATATTACACAGTATTTACAATATTGGTGCTCCATGATGTTTCTTTAATTCCAACTGGAGTCCTGAAATGGAAAATTTCATTTTTTGTCATTTAAAATTTGTGTTTTTCAGTGATAATAAATTCTGATTGATAATGAATTCTGATTATGGAAATCCGTAGTTTCTAAAAGATTATGTTTCATTGGTACATTAGATTAGAAAACATTTTTGTAATCGAAAGGTTCCGAGTTTGAATTCCAACCAAGGCAATTTTACTTTTCTTTTTTGGTTTTTTTTTTTTTATTGAAAGGTTCAGGGTTCAAACACTTTTGGAACACAAATCATTTGGCACACCATAATCTCTGATGCAGCTGTAATCATGAAAATCAATTAGTGAATAATTTCCAATCACCAAGAAAAAAACACAAAAGTTAATCGAGCATGACAAATATATAATGACAACAAAATATTAATTGAAGTTAGATAATAGTTAGACAATAAGTACCTATTCCTAGTCCTTTCACAGGGCACCAAAGGGATCAAGTTGAACCGCATTACCCGGGGACTGATTTGATTGGGGCGGTTGTTGTTGAATTGTTGCTCCCATCATAGGGTTACTACCTGGCATCATCATGGGTGCATTACCGCCAGCCACCATCATCCCACCAGGGGCGGCTGGTGCACCTGGCATACCAGCCATCATCGGCCTCATACCCTGCATTCCCATTGGCATACCTTGCATACCCTATGCAGAAGGCGAGAGGCCACGAGTAATATAATTTCCTTAGTTTTTAATTACAAAAGTGCCAAAACCAATATTAATCAAGTTGATTGTCAATATCATAAATATTATGGTGACTACAAAGACATTTTGTAAAACATTTTTAATTCTCTTACTTGTCTGCAGATAAATTAATCAACTGATGGTAATAATTGAAAAAAAATGTGATCAATTGTTGCATTCATCGATGAGTTAGTCGCCTTATTAATCAATTCATCAATCAATATTAATGTAATTAGTTACTCTACCAGAAGGAACTGTCAGCAAACGTGTAAAAATGTGCTCAAGGGGGTATTCATGGAAATTCATTTGTATGAACGAGGGAGTAGGGTAAAAAATAAAAGTGCTATGAGACTCACCAGTGGTGTGGACTGAGTGGGAAAGCCAAAAGTGGTGGTTGGAGGAAGTTGCGTCATTCCTTGGCCCTGCAACAGCCGGCAACATGCCATATGCCGTGCCATGCATCAAACTAAATATGCCAATATGATAAAACTAAAATCGAAAATCTAAAAAATTCTCTCCAGCCTCGATTATTCGGTTCAATTCTCGTTCTGTTTTTAAAGCTCGCTAAAAGAGGGTGAAAAAGCCTGTGCTCAACTCATTAAGTATTCATCCGTAGGGAAATTTCCATGTCTTTCAACGGAAAGTACTCGAGTATTTCCAGAAATCTCCAAGACCAATAAATCAATTTTTTTCGGTTGTTGTTTCGAGTTGTTTGTGGTATTTGCACAAAACTGATTGAAAAACTATTTGTAAACATCTAACGTGCTCGAATTGTGATGAATACTGTGGTATTTTATTCTCACCATTGGTCGATATCCGGCACCAGTGGTAGCTGCCATCGGTTGAGGTGTCCATCCAGCAGGTCCTCCAGTTTTCGCTGTATTTTTCGGTGAGTTCCATTGCATTCCCCTGTGCCATAAAAATTTGTTTAATTGAAAGTTTTTGAGTTGACATCCCAGTGGAGATATATTTTTTTTTTTCCTGTTAATCAAAGGTTCAGAGTTCGAATTCCAATCAGAGAATGCTTTTCCTTTTTTTGCTTTTTAATGGAGAGATTAAAATCCCGGTTACTTCTTCACTGATAAAGAAGTAATGCTAATCAGAATAGAAATTTGTGGTTGGGAATGTCAAGATGAAATACGTAGATGTACCTTGGAAAATTTTTTTTAAATCAACTTACTTGACTTGAGGCTGTGCACTCTTGTTGATGCTAAGATTCTGCGCAAGGCTCGCCAAACTACTATCGAGATCTCCAGTCAGTACTTTGCTCCCTCCAGTAGACGTCCCAGTTTGTCCAGCAGCTGAAACGTTATTAGCTCCAGACACAGTTGTAGAAGATGGCATTAACACCGAGCCCACACCATCGAAACCTAAGCAATAGCTGGATTAACGCACAAGCCGAGAAAGCAGTATGTCCCACAAAAAAAAACACAAAAAAACACCTCCAAGGACTCATTGAAATCATTGTGACTGCAATTAGCCAACTACTCGTGACAGTGCGAGTGAGAATGAAATTCAGTCGTGAATCCAATCCGTTTCTCAAAGAACACAGATCATACACCCACAATCAGAGACATGAAGTTATCGATTCCTCCCAATAAAATTATTACTGAGTTACTCATGGTATTGGGGCTGGGCTCGATGCCATCAGTATTAGAAAATAAGTGCGTTAAAATAGTTGATAGCGATTAAATGAAAATATTCATGCAAAATATACTGAAGTTAAAGCGTCAAATGTGTGGATGAAAAAAGGCAATCCAAGTTTATTTATGCTTGAGTCATATGAGGAAAACCATTAACAAAATCTACAGATTTATCATTAATTGTGAAGCCGCATTCCCGATTTGAGGCTGAATTTAGTCAATAGCAGTCGATGAATTTCTCTTCACAAAACTCAAGAATAAATCTGGTTAATTCCCGTCACCTGCCATTGGCTGCTTGACCGGAGAGCCGTATCCAACGGGTACTTGGGTAGTAGGAACACCATAACCGGTTACAGTACCGACAACGGTTTGTCCAGTTCCCGCTTGTACACCACCACCAGTCACGTCAAACACTCCAAAGCCTTGCTGTTGTGTTAATTGCTGTTGTGTTATTTGTTGTACGTGAGGTGGTTGTTGCACAGCGGGTGACGGACGAGACGGAGACCCACCCAGAGCCATACGTATACTATCATTCAAATCGTCGAATGCACTTTTACTAGATGTTCCACCACTGGGTGATACTGCACGTGGTGTATCATTGCTACCAGCTGTGGGAGGGGGCGGTCTTGGTGGTGGAGTAGCAGTTGATTTGGCATTGGTACCAGTAATCTGAACACCCGATTGTACACCGGAATAATCCATTTCACTTGTATCATTTTTATTGTCTGCCGATTCACCACCAAATAGATCCGCCTGTCCCCCAGCACTGAAAAGGTCTCCGCCCTTTTGTTGCTCTGATGTCGCTGACTGATCGAACAATCCGATGCTCGATGCTGTATTAACCGGTTGGGGAGCGGAAAAATCCGCCATGAAAGGATTAGGTACGGCCGATCCCTGAGCGGCAGCTTGCGCAGAAAGTTCATGTTTTCACTAATTTTTTTTCCTTCTTTTTGGGTTTTTTTCTTTTGGTTTTATTTTGAGGTAGGACGATTGAGGTCGAGTTGAGAAGACAGGCCACGAGGTTATTGACTTTAAAGAAATTCTAATGCGAAATGATACAACAATAGAATATCATTCCTTATCGTACTATTAGAACATTAGTCTTGGAATTCTAAGTGAAGATTTTTTTTTTATAACTATAACTTTATAACTAGTGCAGATGCAAATTCTAGGTCTGTATGAGAATGAAAATGAATGAGAATTATGAACATCCAACCAACTTTTGTTCAGAATTGGTAGTTTATGGAAAAATCAAGAATATTCACTTTCCAACCGTGAATTTGGGAATTCAAAGGTTTTAACATTGATAAACCCTCTCAAATTGGCTAACTAATTACGTTTCTCAGTCCAAGCATTTTCAAAAATGGATCGGGCTACCTCAAAATTCATAAATTGTCCAATTATAAAATCCAATCATTCGGTGTAAAGCTGCATATTTGTATGTAACATGAGAGAGTACCTCGTCGAGTTGAAAATGTTTGAAAAATATAGTGTTAGTTGAAAATTTGTATAGTGTTATTACAATTGTGCTTGTAAAGCTCATAACAAAACCTAAAAGACCTCTTGTATCTGTACAGAATTATGTACAGATATGGAATTATCATGAGCATACTTACTCGTCTGTTGATCTTGACCACCGAATACGGACGAAAAGTTGTTATCTGTAACAAAGTTATTACTTGCTGGCGGTGTTGGTGCGACGAAACCTACGAAAATAAATGAACAAAAGAAAAATAAAAACGTATGGGTGCGGTAACGTATAAACTAAGTACAGTGCTTTGGTTAAGACGTGAGTGGTCGAGTTGAGACATTGTTTATTTACCATTACCGTTGGCCATCCACATATTGTTTCCTGGAGGGCCTGCCTGGGCTGGAGCGCCAGGTTGAGGAGCTCCGAACATATCCGCAAAGGGATTACCCGCCAGTTGGAGCAAATCGTCCGAAGCTTTCTGAGCCTAAAAATAAGGATTTCGCAATTGTGAGACAATCTTAACAGAAGAATTTGTTTGTGAGCATGAATTATCTCATTTCCAATTAAAAAAACGGTATCCAAAGAATGCCCTGATATATCGAGAAATTGATGAATGGAAAAATCTCTAATAAAGTGATATTCATTTTGTCTTCATACCTCGTTAGCAGATGCAGAACTAAATAAATCAACGATTGGTTGATTTCCACCCGTTGGTGAAGCAAGGAATGGATTGGTACTGGGTCCTCCAGATGGTGACTGTACTTTTGCCTAAAATAAAAATAATTTATTAAAAAAGACGAAACCGATTCTGCCACGACTTTTCGCGAAATGAATCGTCTGAACTTAGAATTACTCCATTTCTCCTATTAATTGAAAAACGAACACTATTTTTTACATCAGAAGAAATTGAAAATAATATTATCTGTAAGAAACTTCCGGTGCTTTGAAATTTTGTTGATAATCATCGTTAATCGCCTCACCTTGTACTGATTCATGGCAGCTTCCTCCTCAGCAAGTGCCTGTTGCCTCAAAGCCTCATCAATATGTCCATTCCCAGTCTGATCGAGACGTGCATTGCTAGCTGCTGTTCCGAACGCCGTACTGGTGGAAGATAGTGCGGACACTCCCGACTTAACATTCGTTCTATTGCTGCTTTTGGGGGCAATGATGGGGGTTGCGGTTTTTTTTTTGTGTACGGATAAACAGGAATGGCCGATTCGATAATCCAGAATAGTTTTTTTTTTTTCGGATGATCAAGGATTTGTTACGGGATATGTTGATAATTTTGAAAATTAAAAAGGAGAAAGACAAACAAAAAACAAAGAAAAATTGTGTAGTACGTATAGATGCAAAAAATACATTGAAAAATTATGAATAAAGTATGGGATGCGTGTCTGTGTGTAAGTCTCGCGAGTGTATTTAAATCGATAAACGACGTGCAAATGAAATACTATTGCATTTAATTGATAGTCTTGATTGATATCTTGAGTTTTTTTATAGCCTGACCAATATTTACTGTAGAGTACAACTTTCTAAATGCATTATTACTTTGGTAATTCTATTTATGGACATGCCACGTGGTCACAAATTGATACAATAGCGATTTGCCACACACAAACACGAATTTATAGGGTTATTCAGGGTAAAATGGACACACTCGACTTTTCATTTCACTGAACACTGCATGAATGAAAAATTTGAAAAACTAAGTTTCATTTAGTTCTTATTTGTTTCACAATACTATAAATGACAGGAATTAAAAAATCATCTAGTTTCTGGTATCAAAGTGATCTACAGAAGAAATGTGAAAGTATTTGAGATAATAAATTGAATTAAGGAAATGTTCTCGTTCAATGCGCAAAAATCTTCTCTGTTCCTCTCAATTTTCTAATTAAAAAAATAAGTTATTAAAGAATTCAAGCGTCCAATTAATACCGACGTTTTACTAAGAAAATTCCTGTTTTCTGATGTCCATTTTACCCCAAAATTCCTCGTTCACTACACGTGTGATAGTTGTCTTATGTATCTTTTCAACGTGTGACATTAAAAATGTGTACCAACGAAATACAACAGTTTTAAAAGCTCTCACTGCTTTTAATATTCTACGTTTAATCTCAAACGATCTAAATATGTAGACTACGTCATGTTAAACAGTGTAAGCAAAATGAACAACCAAATAAAACTGTAACACTCATTGAGCTCTGATCGACGAAATGTCAAAGTTTCGCTCAAACCAGAACCGAAAAAAAAAAATTTTAAATAAATACAAACTCGTGTGAAAGAAGGTGAGTAGAATCGGCAATGAATACCCTCAAATAATAAATAATAATTAGGTGAGGATTTTATAAACTCAATAATCGATTAAACTTATCTGACTGATATGAACAGATCAATTTCGCAAATTGATATTAATTTTCGTAGAGCCAACACCGCATTTTGTAATCAGTAAATTATTCATGAGCTTTATTAACAAGAAAAGTAGATATACCTGGCGGACTGAGTGGGTGTGTTGGCTGCCGAGCCTTTCTTCCCTTCTAGCGAGGCGAGATGTTGCTCCAAGGCGTCCAGTAGGCTGCTCGGTGCCTTTGTCAAGTCAGGAATATCTCCCTTGTCAATGCCAATATTCTGCATCAACAATAGGAAATTTAATCCGGTTGAGAAGAGATTAAGAACTTTGAAATATTGGAGATTGCATTATTTACCTCGGCTACTTTGAGAAATTCACCAACTCTATCCATTCGTATTAAGAATTTTTTGTACAAATCCAGTGCATCGCGGCACTGCTTCTTATTCATATCAAAATACTTCTCTGTAATGTTGAAAATTGAAAAATACAAATTAATTTGTGGAGAGTTATCATCAGACTTGAAGAAATAAGGGTTCATAGTAAGTTTTAAAAGAAATTTGATTTTTTGTGAAACTCGATTAGGATTGACATTTTAGGTTATCAAAGAAAAAATATTGAAAAAGAAAGGCAATTATGGATACTCTTTGATAATGTTCGACCATTTTGCGAAGATGTTTTATACTTTATTTATGAGCGAGAAATGAATAAAAAAGAAATAGTCTGATATATTTTACTTCGACAATCCAAAAGCTGAAAATATCCAAAGGTGTATAGTAGGCCAGAGCTTTACTTTACCCAACTCGTGTCCTTCACTTGACTCACCCAATAAATTTATAATTCCGTCGTTATAACAAGCAAAGAGTCTTATCAAGTCTCTGAAGAGAAGCATGAAGCACATGCTGATGACGCCATTCGTAAGATCATTAGCGGAACAGTCGAATTCAAGTAGAGCATCGAGTTGTGCTTGCAGCACTGGTAATGTCTTGAGTAGTTTCTCGGCATTCATTGTACGTAATGTGCCATCCTCCTTCCTGGAAGAGACAACAAAAATTTATTCCTCTCATCTCACTCATCACGGAATGCCAGTGATAATGCAGTGGAAAATTTACCCTCTCTTGACTTTGCAGAAATCGAAGGCTACACTTCTGTAAGACATTGCCTTCTCATTCAAGTATTTAGCATATCGTCTGATAAAAGGTGACATGTCATACCCTAAAGTCGAGAAAAACAAATTAAATCGGGATAAAGTATCGTTGGATAAGGGAATTCATTAATTTCTCGAAGAGTGTTAATGATTAATTTTGCCATTGATTAGCATTAGACACTCACCAACACGTGCTCCTGCTGTTCCCAAACAAAGATAAAATAACCCGAGGTTAGTAAAGTCAGAGACAGGCACATGGAAAAATAAATTAATCGTGTGGAGTTTAATGTTCTCGAGGGGAATTAGATTATTTATTTATTAATTGTTTTTTGTAATCATTTTCAGGGCGACAATTGAGGTATCATTCTCCATGCATTGACAATATGGCCAGGTTTATCGGTATTCATCTCCAATACCGAGTGCAATTCAATGAGTGATGACAGAGAATTGAGCGGATGAATATGTAGACGAGTTATGTTTAGCACTTTGTTTACCCGTGGTAGATCATTTTCCAGTTACTATTTGTGGGGCGATGTTAAGTGGTATGATTGTGGATTGTAGACATTGGCGAGTTGTTACTCGGCACAAAAAGAAGTTAAGATGTTTGAAGAAATGGGGGAAACTCATTCATTAATTTCAGATGTAATCGTCGGAGTTAGTGTTGCCACGATAGACGGAACGAGACGAGAGACAAGATTTCTCGATGAGGATGAGTGCAATGAAGAAATGAAAAACCTTATATTAGGAACTCTTGATTTTTCTTAAAAATCGAGAATTGAATAGCTTCATTTGAGCTTTTAAAAAAATAAAATGTAAAATATAAAATATAAAATTGAGGGATTCGAAAATTGCGATTTGAGACGTGTAAAATTTTACATCATCGCACAAAAAAATTACTTTTTTGTTAGAAATTATAAACCTAAAACGCAAGTCGAGAGCAAGGGAGAGAGTGAAAATTTTCATCTCGTATCGCGGCAACCCCAATCGTCATCGTTAATGTCTACTTCATTTTCAAGGGATAAAATGGAAAAAATCTAAATTCAAGTCGTTCTCCAAAAGCAAAAAAGAAACGAAAAAATCCTCGAATAAATATATTGAATTACTTAAAAACAGGCTTAGTTCATTCACTGGAACGTTAATCCTGTCCAGAATTCCTGATTTAAAAACCAACTCGATTTGAGAATGAAACATCAACAGGTGGACTTTGGTGTGCAGATAATTGAAATTCAAAATTTCGTAAATTCATCGTTAGAAGTCAGACTCTTTACCTTGCACACCACTCTTGTCCAGAAAGTTGCTGAGCTGGAACGTACTGTTGCTCGAAGCGAGGTACTGCGTGAATCTCTGCGAAACGAACCATAAATTAATGGTCTGAGAGAGGTGAAATAAAAATTCAGGGAGCAATTTGTGGGATATAAAATGCATTCTTACCTCGTTTCCATAACACATCATATGGTGTACCGTAATGAGGGCTTTGAATACAACTGTCCAGTTTGTGTTCTGCGAACGTTCCACTAAGAGATTTGCCAGTTGAGGTATTGAAACATTTGGCTCGTTGGTACAGTGTATTAAATCTGTAATAATTATTTATTAATTCGTGATTTAATTATCTAAAATTATTTTTTGAGAAAAACAACAATCACAAAATTACAATTTTACTGTTTCCTAAGTAATTTATTTGAGTAGAGATTTTTTACCCTAAAAATTTATTTTTTTAAATCATAATAAATGCGTTCATCTCTATTATTTTGACAAATTACTTATACAATTGGGATTACTTAATGATGACAAAACATTCTATTTCCGTTATTTTTTTATAACTTGATTACAAGATTTAATAATTGAGATGAAAATCTAAAAAATAAATAAATAAATAAATAGAAATATATCAATAAATAATTTAATAACAATTTTGAAAAAATTCTCTTAATTTCGAACAAACTAATGCCGATGCATATAGAATTGTAAGCTCGAGTTCCCAATTTTCTCTAAATGATTGATTGAAACTCGCACTTTGAAGTCTACCAATCTGCCTGTCAATTCGATCATTTGACCCATAGAACGAGAGTAACTCGTACCGACCAGTGATCCCGGTCGAGAAAAAAAATCCCATTCGATTCAACAAATACACGAGTTACTGAGTATGAAGCATGAAACCAACACGAACAAACGAAACGTCAAGTTTACTGGGTGCGTGACCCCGTGTATCTGAACCCCAATACATCGGATTGTCTCTCCACCGTTCGGTATTCTGGCACGCGGCCTTGCTCCCAAGACCGTACGAATTAGCCCCAATACCCTCTGCGCATTTTTTCGCCCTTGAGTATTTAAATAGAAAATTATTTGGGCGGGTTATTGGACTCTGAATTGCCGATACGTTTTTTTTCAATTTCCTCTTTATGTCAGAAAATTAATGTAAACAACAAATTTTTACTTAAGAGAAGTAATCGAGTAATTTGAAAGTTCATATGAGATAACAACAAAATTTTTCATTCAAGAATATTAAAAATTACAATA
The DNA here is from genome assembly GCA_030522865.1 of Psyttalia lounsburyi. Taxonomy (NCBI): domain Eukaryota; kingdom Metazoa; phylum Arthropoda; class Insecta; order Hymenoptera; family Braconidae; genus Psyttalia; species Psyttalia lounsburyi. The sequence continues at coordinate 17,582 of JAPYZN010001159.1, forward strand.
TTGATTGGCTACTTGAAGGTAAAAAAGACGCAAAAAAATCGAAAAGTGGGCGCTAAAAATTAAAAATTTGTTTCTTAAAATTTCAGGAGTCATTTTCTAACAGTATTTGATGGTAAAGTATGATTGCCTGGAATCTTCTTGCATCCCATTATTTTTCCTATTATTATAATTCACAAAATTGCACGATATTTTGAATACGCTAATAATGGCTAAGATTTAGTAGTCATGAAAAATGAGGGAAATGTGGGGAAATTCCCTAGATAAGAATCCACCGCAATGATTCGTCACACGCACATGTCGACATTATCTCGAGGTGAGAAACTTGAGGAAATGTGTAACAATAGTTTGAAATGTCTGAGAAAGATGTATCGAGATTTTTCAAACAGAGGAAATAATGAGGACAATTTACACACTGAAATCTAATGACTTAAAATAAGGTGTTTGATAACGAAGATATTTACAATATCTTAAAAGATAACTCATCAAATTTAAGACGTGTTCTCCCAATTCCAGATACTTGAAGACTTCACTAGACATTTATGACAGTAACTGAAGAGATGAACTTCATTAAAAAATCGATTGATAAAACATTTCTAATAATTTTTGCCATTTTCTTCAATTTGCTAAAATTGCAATGCCAGAATATTATTAATTAATACTTTTCATTCTTAAAACTACTAACAACATACGAAAGTTTTCATCACGCTGTGTCGGAGAAGTACTTTTTCGACACATTGAAATGAAAAATTATGTTTTCTCCCCGGCGGGAGCAAAGTACACACTTCCCTCCCGCTGCGCGGGAGGGAATTGTGACTTTACGCCTACGCCGGGCAGAAAAATCATGTTCTCACCACGGAAAGTAAAATAAAGGAGCCTTACTCACGTGCTTACCACCCTCGCCTTCGGCTCGGGCGGTAATAATATACTATCCACACCTCGTGAGCCTCGCGATTCCTTAAAAAAATAATTTCCTTCTTTCGTGACCCTCGTGCTTCCTCAATTTCATAAGTTTCCCGCTCGCATGGTCCTCCTGATGCCATTGAAAAAGTATTTTTTATTAATTTAAAATTATCAATTTCCTACTTCTCATGATACTCTTGACCTACAGAAAACAAATTTTTTGGGTGGTCTCTCGTGACGCTTGAACGACCTCCTAATTTACCCTCAAGATACTTGACCGACCTCCTAGTGACCCTCGTGGCGCTTGACTCTCCCTCATGTAGCTCTGGTGACGCTTAACCGACCTCCTACTTACCCTCAGAATGCTCGACTGACCTTGTAGTGACCCTCGTGGCGCCTGACTTTCGCCCATGTACCTCTGGTGATGCTTAACCGACCTCCTAGTGCCCCTCAGGGCGCTTGAGTTTTCCCCAAGAACCTCTGGTGACGCTTAACCGACCTCCTAGTATCTCTCGTGGCGCTTGACCGACCTCCTACTTACCCTCAGAATGCTCGACTGACCTCCTAGTGACCTCGTGGTGCTTGACTTTCGCCTAAGTACCTCTGGTGACCCTTAACCGACCTCCTAGTGTCTCTCATGGCGTTTGACCGACCTCCTACTTACCCTCAGGATGCTCGACTGACCTCCTAGTGACCCGCGTAGCGGTTAACAATTTGTAATGTTTATAAGTTGGTGTAATGTTGTCCTTATTCTAGTTGTGTTTGCTTTATCCTTTTTAAAATATTGGGGCAAGTTCCAAACATTGAGATTC
>JAPYZN010001160.1:0-28722 GCA_030522865.1 Psyttalia lounsburyi
TTTTTCATCTCAATGTGTCGAAAAAGCACTTTTCAGTCACTCGACGCGAAGCGGAGAGTGACTGAAAAGTTACTTTTCCGACACAGCGTGATGAAAAAAAAATTACGTTATCGATTATATTTGGATAGTGTTGCAGATTATTATGAAAATACGCATCAGATTTAAATAACAGTGAAAATGTTCTCCGTGATTCATGACCTTTAAAACATTTTGCGTTATCATTTAGTTGAGTCAGTACTGATTTTTCGGCAGTTTTGTTTCTTTCCAGTGAAAATCAAATATGATAAAAAATTTTGAAGTATGCGTACGGAACATTTCAGATAATCATTTTAAACTGTAAAAACACTTTAAGTAACTGGGGAGACTAGGACGTAATTTGAGAACCACAGAAGTCAGTGATTTATTGCGTATAAAGAGTAATAAAAATACTAATAATAAATAGCTCCGAAATACTGATAAATTAAATGTGAATCTTGGCAGACTAATTTGGTTAGAACTGAGAAATTCAAAAAAAAATTGATTACATGCATATATAATTAATTGAATAAAATATTTTTTTCTTTTAACCATTATAATACAATATTGAAAAATATGGTCTCTGTTGGAGCTTATGGAACTGATCAGATTGTAGGCATAGTTAACATTTCCATGATAACATACTACTATGTTAACATGGAAACATTAACTATGTCTAAACATAGTTACCACACATAGCTATGTCACGTTTTGTTTTTGATGTTCCCTCTCTCAATATCTTCAAAATTTCACGTTAACTATGTCAAAACAAGAATAACTACTAAGCTCTAGTGTGTTAATAGTATCCTCTACTAAGTTAACATAGCAACATTTACCTTGTAACATAGTAATAATTGCTATATTCGTAATAGTTCAGAGGATACTATGCGTCACGATGACCCTTACTATGGATATATGGTTATTAACCATATTAACAACAACACCGCTAATACGCAATTCTGAAATAATTTCAATAACAAAAAAAAATTCCTAACAAATTGTGAACAGAAACTAAGTAAACTTAGCAAGCTGACGATATGTAAATTTCCAATTATATTTAATTTTATAATCTCCAGTTTAATTAAATTCGAGAAAAATATAAAGCTTTTATCGTTATAATTTAAACCTCATATTCCCTCCGAAATCATGTTCCTATCTAATAAATAAGAAGTCTAACGATGAGACCTTTTCAAATTTTTAATTAATTAAGAGGCCGCCGGATTAAAAAAAAACTACAAAAATGCGGGCAAAATTTTGCTCCATGAATGTTCACTCAAAACACATTGAAAAAATATGAAGCATACCTCAAAAGAATTGTGATTTTCATATTTAGCGGGTAAAACGAGATGGGGATGATCTGCATCCTGTAAGTATGTTAAAATAATTAATTAAAATCCCAAGTGAATGACAGCTTTGGAAGGGTCGCCATCTTGCCTTAGAGTGAATCTGACGCTACCTTCTGTCTCGTGTTAGAGAGTGCAACCGCGTCATTCAAAGTCGCCCAAATTACCAACACTTAATTTTTTAAATTACTTTCAGCATAATTACCATACATAATAAGCATACAGCATAACTACCACCTATAATTAGCAGTAACATTGAAAACAATCAATTACCCATTTTAATTGACAAAAATGATAATTGTAATGATGGTAAATTATAATATGAGGGGCTTTGGAAGGGGGAAAAAAGATGAAAAGCCGAGACGGTATATATTTCGATGAAGTAAACTATGATAATTTTAATAAGACTCACAAATTTTTATATTCTCATCACACAAAATCCAACATTCTCAATAAATAATGATAAAAAATGAACAGGGAATTTGAATCCTCTGAATTTGGAATAAAATGATTGAAGTGTCCAAAATTAATTGTTTTCAATGCCAGTGGTAATTAGATATGGTAATTATACTGAAAGTAATTTGAGGAATTTAGCGTCGGTAATTTGGGCTACTTCGAATGACGCATTTGCACTCTCTAACACGAGGCGGAAGGTAGCGTCATGTGCACTATAAGGCAAGATGATGACTCTTCCAGAGCTGTCATTCACTTGGAATATTAATCAATTATTTTAATATATTTACAGGACTCAGATCATCCCCATCTCGATTCATCCGCTAAATTTAACAATAACGAATTTTTTTAGGTCGGTGTCATTTTTGTTTAATGTGTTTTGAGTGCAAATTTAAGGAGCAAAATTTAGCCTGCATTTTTGTAGTTCTTTTTTAATCCGGCGGTCTCTTAAATTAAGTCTTTATTAAATTGAATGCAAAATTTAACAGCAGATTTTCCATGTTTAAAGTAGGGGTAATCATGTTGATAAAAAGTAAAAGCTGTAAAAAGTTATCACACTTCTTCATGTCAGCTTTGTTCATTACCAACATCTGATGTTACAGTTGGAGTGTCGTCGTTTTCGACATAAAGTAATCAACGATCGTTATTAAAATAAAACTCGTAGAAATATATTTTTCATAATAATAATCTTTTTACATTATAATATTCTTGTTACATCATAATGGTTTCGCATTGACTTTGAATCATATGGTCTTCAGATGGTTGTTTTTAATTTTATTGAAAAATTTCGAAAATTGAAATTAAAAAATATAACAACTGGACCCTCTCCTGCATGATGGAACATAGTACGTTCTATGGGTTATCATTTGTGAATAATTTCTGTGGCATAACGCATTGGCATTTCCATGCAACAATGAATAATAACGTGGGAAGTCTCACCTAATAAATCCGACAACTTCTGTTTTTCTATGAATTTTGCGAATCCAAGGGCAATACCCGCACGCTTTGTTATCGGTACGGTTATTGCCGATTTGTCCTCTAATGCGAATTTGGCTATAACAGTACCATCTAATTTCAACATTGAGATGTTGCCCTTAACACCGCTAAGAGCAACAACACTAAACAAATTGAGTCCTATCCAGGTTTCATCGTCCATGGTCAGTTCGAGCCAAAATTTCTTTTCTGACCCTTTCTCTTGAGCGAAGAGTGGTGATGCGATTGGTTGCTCATTCAAATAATTCTCAACAGACAATATATTCTTGATAGTCCATTTGAAGTCATAGTGGAGTGATCGAAGCCCACTCACAGCGGATTTTGTAACTCTTCGAATCTGGTCTGTCTCGTTAGACGAGACCAAATCAATTGTTGATATCATTGCCACAAAGCAGAACGTGTAGATGATTGACGACGACATAGTGTAAATATTCTTAACGACCTTGACAATAAAGATGCAGACCTCATTAGTGATTATCTTCATTATAAATTAGCAACATTTTGTCATGTAACAACCGTATGAAAATTGTTGCCGGAATTTTTGACATGAAATAGTGGAAATTTTACACAAGAATCATTGAGATTTCAGGGGATTTCCCAATTGGAAGATCGATACAGTGGTTTCACTCAAAACCAAGAAGTAATTTTTCCTTTTGGCTATGGAATAATGACAAATATGAAATTGATTCTTATATGAAATAAGAACGATGGAATATCAATATTGTAACTTAAGGATAAATGAGGACAAATCGACGAACAGTCGAATGATTTAAATGATTGCTTCTGATCCAAAAGAGATATCCTCTGTATACGTTACATCAAATGCTTTCAATTTTTTTTCTGTAGTGCTCACGTTTTTCGGCTTGGGGATTCGTATGCACACTCTCCGAATTGAAAAACTTGAAGATCAGTACAAAAAGTATCGTTCCTCGGCTGTTGCGATAGAATTTTTTATTTGTGTGGTTGTTCACTCATGACATGCGACCGAGACTCCACCGCCGCACGAATAAAATAAACTCCATCGCAACAGGTCAGAAAATATTATATTTCGATACGATTGTCGGAAACAATGTTTTGACCCGTAGGAAGTTTATAGCGCGAAGCGATGGCGAATGAAGAATTAAATAAATTATGCTCGGATGATGAGAGAGGATCAAGCACAATTCGTAGCTAATTGCGGTAATTAATTACAATTAACGCTTTTTTAATCATAATCAAATCGTATGCATTTCACCCTGATGGAATGCTAATATATCTCGATATACGTGAGAGTATAATTGAAGACTAAAAAAGAGTGACACAATTAATTTCTTCAATAAGTAATTGACTAAGTGTACTAATGCATTGAATTATAATGGAATTGAGGAGATAACGATGCTAATAAGATAATAACTACAATTCGTTGAATTGATTAACGGAGAAATCGACCTCTCGATAGAAACTGTCCCTGCTAATATACTGAGCCCAAATAACTGCATTACGAGGTTTTTACAAGAAGCCTCACCCCCCACCCCCCCTATAGTTTGTCTTTGCTCACGTCATAAAATGCAACACGTCAATGCCCACCCGCGCCCCCCCCTCACGCTCCCAATTTAAAATACAATTAGAGAACTTTAGATAACGTATTAACCAAAAGGGACATTAGTGGAATATCGAGTGAATTTATTTATTTCTTCGTAATTGATTTTCCAACATGATGGCATGTTGTTTGATGATACTGTATTCTCTTCAAATGGCGATTAATTTCTTGTCAACCCAGTAGGGATGGAGTATCTCTGGTAATTTTGAACTATTCTTTAGTCTCGAGCTAACTGAGAGACAAAATTGGAACTGGGTGATTTTTTTTTCAACTGAAATTTTCCTATAGACAATTTTACTAGCTTTAATTGAAGGATATGAAAATATAAATGACATCGATATTGTTGTACGTCATTTTCATCGAATTCAGCAAGGGACTGTGCATGTCCTACGACGCCCCTTAAAAATATTACCCCACGAGTCTAACATTTCTCCTGTTTCACACTCGTAACGTAATCTACTGTTTGTTTACTTTCTTTCGTGTGCACAAAATGATCAAATGTTAAGTCAATTCACAGGTCAATTCGTAAATACAGAGAACGGGGAGGTGTGAAAGGGTTTGATAAATCAAGACGCTAATAATCGATAATTCACCGAATTACGGAGGACCAACAAAATGGGAACGCTGAAAAGATATTCAGAAGTCTAGAACAAACGGTTTCGTTACGTTGAGATAGAGTGAAGCGACGTGAAATACCATGGGGATGGATCTATGACACGTCAGAAGTTCCCCCCCCCCCCCACAATAACACCCCCTTTCCACCAACCACCTAGAGGGTTCATATAAAAACCCCCGAACTTCAGTCGTAGTACACAGTACATTATAATTGGGGACCTCTTTTACCTCTACACAGTATATTTTTATCAGAAACTTCTCACATTTCATTAGTACAATTTAATCGGGAACCAGTGACAAACTTGTGTGGTTCATCGCCAATGTCTCGGAATACATTTTTCAGTACCTCATCATCAATTATAATCGAGTAACCGGCTCTTCAAACCATCGCGATCATCGTCAAGGAGAGTCAACACCCTCCAGTCGATTTCCAGGGCCAGCTCCAGCCATCTCTTTCCGTTTGAATCGCCACATTCTCATCACCAGGCGCCGTCAACCCTTTTAATGACTTCATAAATTGATCGTAAGTCATCATTTCGTTTTTACAGCTCTCCTCCATTTTATTTTTAATCGAATAGCTTCATCACGATTTGTCCTACCTTAAACAAAAACTCTATTGCTCGGCAATTATTTTATTATCCGATTACATTGTGTTGTTTCGTCTTCGAGATCAAATAGGTAGGAGCGTCTTTACTATGTGATCCCACGGAACGTCCCGAAAGATAAATTCAGATTTGACCTGCCAAGCTGCTGCCTATCGTACACCACATGTATCGCTGCCTGATACCGCCATTACTTTTTTACCATAATTAAATTTAAAAAAAAATTGAATTCATTGAAGGGAATAAAATGGACATTTAAGTAATTCAGGCTTGAGTTAATGGCGAAGTAATTTTCCATGGGCTTCTGAATGAAAGCACTAGATTCGTTCAATTTAATTTTAAGGTACTTCGGCAGTAGCTTATACATGTAAAGGCATCAAACTTGCTCCATCTGTTGTTGCGCGCTTTAAAAAATTATTTCTAAAAGTTCAAGGACTTTGACCACACCATTTTTGGCATATGCTGCATCAAATTTTGGAAAAAGACGAATTTTCAATGTTTAACCGCGTTTATTTCAAGAACGGCGTGGTCAAGACTCTTGAAATTTCGATAATAGTTTTTTGACGTAACCAACAACAGATTGTCCAATGCTTTTCAGTAATTCCCGCTATTGAAATGAAAATTTACGTTTTTGAAATCGTCAGTTACGATTTCAAAAAATCATAAATTATGTTTCCTAATTTGGGATTTCAAGACAACATTTCTCTATCTGAATGGAGAGAAAGTTCATTTGCGTGGCGGGGCCGGGACGCACCCAGCTTTTTCGTGACGATTTTTCAATTCACCCCTAGCTAAAGAAGTTTCACTTCAAAATGTCACGGAACGTTGTCGCACTAATTTCTTTATTTATCCACTACAAAAAATTCTAACTTGTTACTGTTGCATCGCCCACTTCACCAATTAACTCTTACAATACGGTTATGATGGGAGCAAACGAAACCACTCTAGCGTCAGAGTTTGAACCCTCGCGGCCTGTATACAGTAAAAGAAGAATAGAGATCACTGCCGTTGAATCTCAGATGTTTCACTTTTTCCTGACGATTTTTCAGTTCACTCCCTGCTAAAGAGGTTTCACTTTAATAAATAAATAAATAAATGAATAAATAATTTTGGTAAAGTGTCAATTTCCTCAAAATATTTATGTTTCCTTTGAAGGGTGGTTGTTGTATTTTAGTATGTATGTTGTGGGAAATGACATTTAGAGTGTCGGAAACTGGTCGCTTGCTGGTTGCTTTTAATGACGTGACTCGTTGCTGACTGGTTGCTTTTAATGATTTGCTCGGGTCAGGACATAACTGATTTGAACTTCGGTATGCCTGGGTAGTTGTACGGCGCCTGCCGCACTCCTTCCCAACTGAAGGTAAAAAATTAAATTAATAATTTCAAAAATCGGAAATCTCTCAAATCAACGTGTGAAAAGGTGTAAGGAACCTCTCCAGCACTTGGCGTTACACAATGGTACCCAAAGGTGCATTTCCCATCCACATAACTTTTCACCTAATTGAGTCCGACTTGCTTTTATTGTGGAGTATACTTAGTTTAGGACCTAAGTGGTGAATTATATTAAATTCACACATAATTATTTTGAGGGTTGTATTATCACAATTTACCATTATTTACAATTGTACTTTTGCTATCCCAGTGTGAAATTGTTTCTGTTTTCATTAAAATAATTTTATCTTTACTCTTCTGCTTCCTCCCTTTCCAATGAGGGTATTGCACTATTTTACCAAATAAACGAATCAATATATAATATTCCGGGTCGGGTAATATAATCGTCCTGATTTGGTAATGACTCATCGCATTGGAAAATAATGTAAGGCGATATCATTAATTTGTCAATAGTTTTCGTGTAAATAGTTTGGTTTTAGTAGTCCAGGCTGCGTCGGTATATGAGCCACAAATAATAAGTCGTAGGACCTGTACATTGGTCGGTTTTTGGGTGCGAATAGGCACACTGTTTTATTAAGGTTGTCGCGGGAGTTGAAATCACCATAGAATTGATGAATTTTTTCGAAGCCTGGCCGTAATAAATTCTGATAGCCTCAGTAATTTATTTCTCCACGTTATACTCACATTCACATGGAATAGAATCAAAACAAATTTTTATTGTCGCTTTTTTCCCACATAAAAAAATATGTGTTATTGACAAAATAATAACAGTAATATCCTGCGAAAATCGTAGTAACACCGTTAAAGGTTTATTGTTGAACGAGAGTGACAAGTTAGGTTATGCTGAGGAGTGTGTTCAAGCGGAGTTGTCAATCGTTCATTTTGCTTCGGACTAATTTTCTACCGGAGTAGTGTTTACCAATATTGAGATTTCGCCCGTACTCACCTCGCTCTTACTGAAAAAACGGTTAAAATCATTGCATCCTCCATATTGAGCGAGAAAAACGCGAAAAACCTAGCAAGCCTCTTTTTGGCTCTTCCCAATGTCCATTTCCATGTATTTTGGGCTCAGGAATCCAATGTCGGTGGCCCCAAGTCCCTAAGTCGTTTAGTTTTCGAGTTAGGTTTTCGAGTTATTATTTTTTAATATTCGAAGGGTTACAGAGACACGTTTCCGGGTTCAAAAATAAAAGAACAATTTGTCTCAAGAGCATTTTGTTCTAAGATATCGCAAATCCATTGTAATGTCATTCAGAATTTATTATAAAAATATAAATCCGAATCATTTGTAGAAGAAACTATATTCATTGTCATTTTTATCAATTGAAATTTAAACTGTTAAATTACTGTTGAAAGTATAAGTAAAAATCTTAAAATTTAGAACTCCAACAAATATACAAAAAAGTTGAAATGTTTAGCAATTGCTAGTAAATTAAATTTTTTTCATGATCAAGGGAAATTTGGTATTTTTGTTGTTGATACCGCGCGGATTACATGAACATCTTTCGTGTTGAAAAAATGAATAATTACATTTTTTACGTAAACGAGATTTTTTAACGGCACATTTTTCACCAGCTCCAAACGGTTGTTTTGATGATTCTCATAAAAACCCTCTCTTTCACAAGATGTATTGCCGCAAGATTTAAATGTATCATTACTTACATGAACAAGAACCCTTTTTGAATGAAATGTTAACTGGAGCTGCGTCGAATGATTCATAATCTGGGAAAAAACACAAAATCGTAAATGTTGATTTTTGTATTGACTAGTATTTGACGTGGAATCACTCTGCATTCATCTGCACTTCCACCTGAACTTCTCCCAAGGACAGAAGCGGTCGAGACGGAGTACTAAAGCCAAACCCCGATTGAATTACATAACTTAGTTTTTACGAGTTGCTCGATTCCGGAGTTCCCAATTTCCTATTTCTTCTTCCAGGAATCCAGAAGCTACCTTGGGTTCACCAATGCCGAAAGCAATTAGAATTGAATGTTCCACACTGCGGGGGTAAACTCGGTCGAATGCCTTTCCAACTACAGGCGGTGGGGGGTGAATTTCTAAAATGAAAAAAAAAAGGAACGACGGAAAGGGGGATTCGCGTGTCTGGGGAAGTTGTACGGGAGAAGGTTGTACGGCGTTGGAGGCCTCTCTTGCGAATTGCATTAATTCCATGGACGACACGCAACCCTACCCAATAAAGCGTCGTAATTGCCGATGGCTCCGTGCCTCCGGGGCAAACAGAGAGAGGAGGCATCAGTCCAGTTTCACATGTATATAGTGTCTGGTTGGACTGTGCGGGCGGTCTACATTGCAGGAATGGGGTTTGTATGGAGGGAAGGGGTTGATGCCGCATACAAATCTAAACTCAACTCACACATGGCTCCATACCAAAGATATATACCGGCAAGGACATACGTACTGTTGTATACTCGACTTATGCGAGCCACGTGCACCATTCTAATTTGCTTACGAGCTGCTGGCTTAAAGCACAATGCTCCTCGGCGACAGACGTATTGGGCTGAGGCTAACAATATACCCCACCCACACGCCTAACCATTCACTCTCTGTATTGCATACATACACATTTTTCTCCTTTATAGTTTTATTTTTTACTCTCAGTCATTGTTTTGTGGGTGAAGTAGAGCCAGGTACATTCATGACGTCAATGTCGGACATCAAGTGGTTCTACTGTGAACAGTAGAATGAGACAATTGACTTGATGATGATTGGAGATTTATTCAGTCATTCGGATTTTATTGTTAAAGAGGGAGAATTTATTTTTCCGTCATCTGTCTTTAATTAAATTTCACTCTTGCAGGCATGTTATAACGAGGCGATTCACTATTTCGTTAGCAAAAGAAAGTGGAACAAGTTAAACGTTTAATTCAATGTTGAAATCTTTAAACTACCAGAGGTTATGGCGCACAAACGACTTTTTTCCCTTTTATTTCGCTCCTCTGAGTCTTTCACCAGTCTTTCTCTCTCCATTTCTTTCACGAAATACTTTTCTTCCAATTTAAATTCCAAGTGAGACTCAACACAGGGGAGTGAGGATGGCAAGGGGGATAAAACTCATAGGGCTTAATATAATCCTGTGGGTACAAGAGGCCACCACACTCTGGCGGCGCTACTGTCCAAGGATCCTGAGCTGCATACATTTTCTAAATAGGCACGGCTTACGATGGAGTATCTGGGTACGAGGGCCTATTAGCTTCTCCCGTGGGGGAAAAAGATATTCTGGGGTGTTAAGGAGAAGTGTCAACGATGTCTATCATCTATCTCGGTGGGTTCTAGCATGAAGCTTCGTCAGATTTTTATGAAAAAAAAGACGACCTGTTTGTTCCAACAAGATCGAAAGCTTTTCCATCAATTTTCTAATATACTTGTTGTGAATATTTATTAAATAACATTTCTTCGAAAATTTTAAGCAGTGTCTTCATTCCAAAACGTATCGATAAACATCAACGGTTCTTGATCCTGGCAATCTTTTTTCTCCACTAACCGTGTTATAAACAGAGGAGTGAGTTCTGAAAAGTAAGATTGTTGATAAAACAAGTGAAGCATAATAAAAAAGATTGAAAATGGTTTTCCATTCGGGTGATTTCTCCCCTTTCGCTCCCTCCTTCTCTTTCTGGATATTCAGTTTAGAAGGGGAGAATATTTTTCTAACCGTCGAAGGGGAAAAATAGGTTCTGGCCCGTGGATTAATATCTCCCGCCTTCAGTTTGTGCTAAAACCTCCCACGAGATGAAAAACAACTCATATGCGCTTGTATTGAAATATACTATCTCGTTATAGGGGCCGAAAACCACGATCTAACCGAACTAATCAAATCTGATAAGTTTATCAAACTCTGTGACAAAACATGATTTTCCCGAAACTCTTCGTTGATTCGCTTTTCCCCTGAACATGATCAGAAAAACAGTCAACTGTAAAGAGGGTGTTTGGCCATTTGCAATTTCAGTGGAAAAGCTTCAAGTATCACAAAGTCCCTGATGGTTCGTTACCGGAGCCTTTGTAAAATGACGATTTCCATTGTTTGTCTCGTCTGCCTAACCACGCGTTACGCGAGACCTCGTAAAGCTCCAATACCTCACTCCACACATGCATTCGCCAAGTCCACAGGTAGACAAATAATTGGTCAATGGTTGTAATGAGTTAATGAGGGCTGTGTACATTTGTCGAAATGTTCTGACCACCATTAAATCGATGGAACCAGTATAACCTGACGACATTTGTTCATATATGTATATGCGAATGTTCTTTCATCTTGACAATTCAATAGCAATATGTAGGCCGACTGCTTTGGTGACTTGATGATGATTATACTTACCAACGCGGTCTACATCCTCCTGAGCGAAGTATTGGTGGTGATACATTGTGGGGGAGGTGCTGTTGGTTGGTTTATACTGTTGTGATAATCATCAGTTGAAGCATTCAAACATAGAGAGAAACACGAGTTTGTGTGCTGAATGTTCCAGCATCAAGGCTGTTAATGTTGTCTTCTGTAACACGGAACGGTCTCCTAGTTTACGTACAACACAGTCGACAGGAGGACGGGAGGAAATATTGATAATACCACTGTTGACGTTTGATATCCCGCGTTGGGACTTTACCTTGACTAGGTTAGGCTTGACTTAATTTCCAGGCGTCATATGTACATCACTCAAAATTTTATTCAATAATTGTTTGTACTCATTGAGTTTGATTCACTTTCAGTTAAGAAATGAAGAAATTTAACGTATCACTGCACACTGGGGTGAGTATAATCCATGTATTGAGTTGATCATTGGTGAACAACAGCTGTCATAGATTGTATGCCTATATAAGTATGTTTGAAAATCCAGGAAATGGATCCTCGTGACTTAGGCGGTTTAAGGTTAGAAGGCGCGAGTGACCCAGGTCGTTGTTCGCGCGTCGATTGTATATCGTGACGTCAGGTGAGGTCACGTGTCAAAACACAGAATGAATATTCAACAAGATCTGGGAAAATTCACTCATAGAATGTTATCATTACAGAGCAGTGCAGACAGTTGAGAAAAAACTGGACAAAAAAGCCGGGAAAATTCAACGTACAAACAAAAATATGTTGCTTCTTGGTTCAGATGTACACAAGGCGGACATTTAGTGCGCAAGTCAACGATACTTTCCAACCCTATCTATACCGCTGCAGCTGTGTTGGAGGACACACCGGGGATGAAAGGAGCGACACCAGCGCCGCGCTGCTTCTCTTCATCGCCAACATGATTCCTACCCCGTTCGGACGAATCCGTTTTCCACTCACCCCTCCCGCGAACTTCACCGCCACCCAACTTTGGTACCGTCGCCACCACCATCGCACTGCCTGGCTGCGATATCGATTGGCCCAGTTGTCCCTCGTCAGAGCACCATTGTCGTTCCATCATCCCAAACATACCAGCTAGTCCACCATTTCCCCCCTTCAACACTTTTACCTACTTAACCCCATCGCTAACGCTCAACTTCAACATTGTAATTACTTCATTTTAGTAAGTTGGTTGGGTCACGCCTAGGCTACAAAGTTTTTTGGAAACTTTCTGGCAAGAATCTTCGTGTATGACGGGGAATACTATATAGAGGTCAATGGAAAACAGTGGAAAACACTCCTTGCAAATAAAAAATTCAAATTTCCGAAACCAGGTGCATTTTCCGTTTCCGTAAACACCGGTGCACAGCAATATTCACTCGGGAATTTTCTGCAGCGATACTTCCTCCGAACATTATGAGTTAATTTAAAATCAAGTACAGGAAATGAAAGAAAAAAACTGACGTATGAATATGATTTCTGAAATGTCAGTTGAACTATGGAGGCAGGACGGGAATGTTAAATCGTGAATTCCGTTTGCATGCTCACAGGAGCCCCGATCCATCTGTACGTCTCGCGTTTCTCGGATAGAATAATTAAGGACTTCTCCGTAACATGAAACAGACAGCATAGTCGTGTCTGATACCCGTGATTACATCTCGGGACTCAACCATTTCGGACACAGAGACACTACTGTCATTGTCAGTGAAGCATTCCCGAGTGGAATCTCATTTCGCCTCCTATGTGACGGTTATAGCTCCTGATGCAGTTTCACCACCGATCAAAGTGCATAGAAATGGATATATCATTTATGATAAGGCCTCTCATTGCCGGTGAACTAGAAAAGTTCGGGGATAGGAAAAATTTTCCCAAATTGACGGACTAAGATATTTGATGACTTTGTATGGATCAAGATTGACGCGTTTCAGGCTGATGATCAGTGGTGTTATCACCCAGAGGAGATCGAGTACAGCAGTCCACACATGATGACAGTAACTCAAGATAAGCTCAGGTGCAAATCAACAATTGATACATTACAAATGTCAGATCTACAAGTACAATTCAGTTTGAGCTGTTGGACAATTAATGAAGATCGAAATTAATTGCCAAGATATTAACAGTGAATTTCGTGTCACCTCTAACTACCTCATCTTTGTCTTGTCTGCTGCTGTTAAACCCACACATTTAATATCATGAGCACATATTCCCCCAAGGCACGTCATTCCTGACAATGGTCAACCGGTGGTGGTGCCCGCGTGGGTGAGTCTGGCAACTTTACGAGCATCCATGAACAATAATTTCATGGCGCACCTTTGCGCTATTTTCGGCGTTAGTCCGCGCCAGACCGAGACGCAAATATATGTTTCACCTGCAGAGAGGTATATATTTCCGTGGTTCACAGAATTCACCGTGCGAAAGCCAAAAGTTTCAGCCGGACGGTTTTTGCCAGTGTGTGTATTTCTGTCTGTGGGGATGATTCTAGGCTGTATTGGTCCCCAGGAAGACAGAGACGATGTGCACAGTTGGAATATGGGAGGTAAAATGGGCTGAGAGGAACCCGAGGTGAGGGCGTTAGTGACAAAGGACAACGGGCATTATTATGTGAGCCAGGGGTGCTCGAATGCATGACAATGCGAGGAGATGCGAAGGGGGTAGGGCGCCTCACTTCTATCCGCGCGCCATACCCGCTTCAGAGTACTACCGCGGGACCGACGGCTTGTACAATGCTCCGCTAACAAGGTCGGCAATTAATGAATCGTCGAAAATGTATTGCCACTGTGGGAGCGACTCGCGAAGGGGAATGTGCCAGACGGACGAGAGCCGCAGTGAAAGAGGATTTTTTTCCCCTGCGAAGGAGAAAGAATAGTGGAAAAAATGCGTCCGATCGGACACGGGGATCGATGCGTCATTGAGGGGATATCTTCAGATGTGCCTCTGGGGACTCGTCTTTGGGCCTCGTTTGGATTTTACCTCAGTGGATTTCCGCACTCTTCCGGTTTTGGTTGATTCGACACTTGGGGGTTCATCCCACCATCATGTGAAGATTGCGCGTCAACCTTTTTTTGGGAGCAAGCGCTGATGTTCGAATCCATTACACCCGTTTTTCATCATTCTCTGCGGTAAATATTGCCGGATTAACATTGGCGTACATGTGTGACACTTGTTATTGATGAAATATTCGGGAAGAGTGATGAGAGTCATCCAAATATGGTGAGATGATGAATCTGATACTATCCCCAAAATGCAGGAAAATAGGTGAATGCCGGGAACATCCCGAGGGGATACTCCCGGTTTGTCTGAAAGCGACCGAATGCTCAGCATCCGTCATACCGTAACAGAAAGCATCCAGCATGTGGAAATGCGAGAATGAGGCACTTGTGGTAACGTGCGTGGAGTTATTTCCGAGGGGTGAAAATATAGCCTATTGAGCAAACCACTGGCGTTTACCGCTGGAACTAAATGGCCACCGAGAAACATGGATTTTGAACGGTGTTCAAAAAATCTGAAGATATTTATCAGTTTCGAACTTATTATTTCCCCAAGCCTAGTAGAAGTTTTACAGTGCAAAAACGTAACTGCCTGAGCTTGCATACTTTTGCACATTATAATATGGTTATAATTCAGTCAAAGCTGTTCGTCAGAATATTACTAATGGAATTGGTAACAATTAAAAAAAGGAAAAACATATTTAGCTACTGTTAAATAGCTTCTGCCGCACTGCTTGTTTTTCATTATGACATAAAAACGCACCTAAAATTACGAAAAACCCTTAATCCCGAGAATTTTGTGGCTGCAATTCAGAAGACATTTCTGGAATCTCAATCAAATAACTGTTCTACGTGAATTTACAGGAATGGCATCACAGCATAATCACAATTTAGTGGAAAAACGTTTCGAAATGGGGAATAAGAGTTCAATTATTTCATAATAAAGATGCATAGAAATCATAAAATTTATGGTTAATATACTTTCAAATTTTAGATTTCTACTAGGGAAGCTCTATCCTCATGCGAAATCTTTAAACTCGAAAGTTTTTGACGACCAGTGTTGAAGGCTATTGACGAACTTTCGGGACGTTAATAAAAACTAATCTTCCAACTTTTCGTAGAACTGGGAGTAACGTGCACCAGAAGTCCAAGAGCCATTGCATTCTGTCTCCACCCTTTTTTTTTCTTTTTCCTTTAATGGAGCTCCGCCAAGTCGATGAGTTCTGGAGTACCTAATTGCATGTAATTATTTGGTCCAAAAAGAGCATTTGCTTCCTTACGAAGCTTTGATTCATTACAAATTCATCAGAATATTTTACTACATGTATACAGCTATTCATCATTTTAAATCGGAAGTTTAATGTTGGTAAACATATCATAAGAAGACTTAATTAATTATAGAGATAAAAGGTGCCTGATTGTATCCCAGCAGGTGGTCACTTTATTTTAGTAGTTTGCCGGATGTTTCAAGGTTTAATCTGGATAAAAATGTGAATTAAGATTGACACTTAATTTGTTCTATCTTCCAGAGATAAACAAGTGGCAAATTTCGATGATTTTTTCACTCATTCTAAGCCCTTTATTGTCTTGATGAAAGAGTTTAATTCATGCTGAAATTATCAGAAGATTTTCCTTTACAAGTGAACTTGCCTATTATTTGATGATTGAATATCAGTCTTCGATAAGCAACAATAGAATATAGTGAAAATAATCGATTAATTTTTTAGATTTACCCCTCTACATAATAAATACATTCTCGGGAATCTCCTTTACCTGGGATTCTCGGAGTCGTTATGAATTTATCAAAATATTTTTCTGCACAGATTAAGATCCTCACCATTTGGGAACTAAACGTCGATCTTCGGTAAATGATGACAGAATCTAGTGAGAGTAATCGGTTAGCTGCTGAGATAAGCTCTCTTACATAACAAATACGCGGTTGTATCCGAGTATACAGTATGTAACAGAAAGTGCTCGTGAATAACGAACACGGTTTACGGAGGCCAGATCTGTGTCCTCCGTGAATGCATCATTCTCGAGGTAAACTGTAGGATGAGGTTAATCGCTCCAAAAGTTTTATGTAAACGAGCTTACCTCGCTGGTCCTGTCTTGACAAGCCATCAGGATGCAACATTCATGATTGTTGAAGAGGAAGGACAAAGAAATTTGCAACAATGAAAACGCACTTAGAAAATGCAAAAACGAACAACCCGAGTGAAGTTGATGAGCAGCGTTGTCGCTAGGTTTAATCTGAAAAGGCTCAGAGAAAGGGCCCGGAGCCGGAGCTGTTGACTTGTTCCAAATATTATTCTACCATATATTATATCATATATCTATAAGCCAATTGCTCAAATATTATACTGCTATAAAGTATCGATTAAAAAAAGTAAATATAAAAACCATCATAATAAAATAAATTACACTTTTATAATTTATAAAACGGTAATATTCAGGCTCGCCAGCTTTCATTCACGAGAAGTTGAATTAATGTATGTAATGGATGCCGCCAGGTCATGGAACCTCATCAACTATGCAAATTCGTTTTTAATAGAAAATTTATACTTCGTAAAGTTTTGCTTCTTAAGATTTGAGAATGGGTTGTTCAATGGCGTTCGTCTCGAATGTTTGACTTCTCAATTTTTATATGAATTTCAATAGTATCAATGATATAAATATAATGATATATAATTATAGCATAATTTGATCTCGATTTCTATAGATGCAAGCATTGAAAATGATAAGATCAAGTGCGATAAAGCCTTCTCCTCCTTCTACTTTACGTTTCCTTCTAAGTTATGAGGATGCGTTCAAGTGATGTTCATTTTCTAACGCTGCTTACTAGAGTATATTGTTTCAAACAAATCCGTTGGGCACTTTCCACAGCACGTTAGTTGACTTTGCACGTTAAATGCTGCTAGAGATTTTCGAACTCGGCTCAACGGAACTACTCTCGTTAAAATTTGATATCCCTTGACGTTATCCTAGGTTCAATCTTAGAATAAAGTAACTATGATCGGATGACTACGTTATTTTTATATTGAATGATTGAATTAATTGAACCCGACTGTTCCAGAAGCATCTTCAATGATTGAGGAAATACACAATTGACGAAAATGTCTGTCTCAACCCAGAGAAAATTCTACATCGCGTAGCCAAAATTACCCGATTATCTCGCAAACTATACTCACCATAAAAGAGAAGGAACTGCAACATTAAAATAGATGGCCCATAGTTATCCTCTAACTACAGCCACTTCTGATAACCTCGACTCATGATATTTCAGGAGTACACAAGTACGTTAATACGACCTCTCTACCTCTCATTTTCATCCCTTCAGCGCTCTTCTTCAACTCGACACTCATTTTCATTGCTACCATAATTTATTGCACTCATCTACCAGCAGCGCCTTCATATATCAATTTTCTCATAATCTTCTATGGAAAATCTGACAAACAAAATGAAAATACGAGAAACGTTCGCTTTTCTCATCGAAACCTTTTCTCCGAGTATTTTCATCCTTCGACAAAGTTTCCGTACTATTCACTTCTGGGCAAATTATTCATAAGCTTTAATAAGAGTCGTCCGCCTCCTGGAATAACCAATGCACACTGCTATCATGATTACGAAATTTTTAATGACCCAGTGAAAAACTACGGGGAATAGGTAGAGACTGTTTTCATGTTCGCCAGGCTGGGATGCACTCCCCGGGGAAATCCAACCCTATCGACAAACCCTGTAACATTACTCTCCACGTCGATCTTCTTCTCAATCTCCCAATGCCAACCCTTACCACACAAATATATTCATGTACACACGACTGACTGAGAGAGGTATTTTCAACGGAGATTATCACGTCGCGATAACTCGATATAACCCGGTGAATTTAGAGGTAACGGACCCCCTGAGTGTGGACGACAGGAAGACAGAGTGTGTGTGATGTCAGTATTCCAGCATGTTGATGATTCTACCCATGCCCATGTGTGTACCATGGATAAGGGGTTTGCGTCAATTTTGAGTATAAATCTCGATAAACGTCATTCTACAGTCACATGATTCGTGGTGACGCGCTTCAAGCCGTGTGGCACATCACACCAAAAGGAGAGAAAGGGGGGGGGGGGGGGGAAGGGGGGTGGGGGCCCGGGGGGGGGGGGGGGCGGTAGCTTGATACGAGTGTAAAGCTTGTCGCAGCTGTTCGCACGAATAATGTTACGCCCCGGTGGATATTCCCCGCTGTACTGGGATTGAAATTTGAGGCGACGTAGAGTGTGCCTTCCTCGCCTTTTTTTTCTTCTTTCACTGCATGTACAACTCGGCAAGACTGCGAAGGAAAGTGGAATAATAGAGTGGGGCTGGAAGGGGGTCGAAAAATTGAAGAAAGAGAGACAGAGAAAAGGGCCGTAGGGAATGTCATTACTTATTTATGCCAACGAGATTTAAAAAGTTAATGCCACGTGGATGCTCGGGACTAATGTTGGATGTATATACAATGTCAGATCGAGTTTGTTTCAGGAGAATAATTCCTTGCGGCTATCTTGCCAACTTGTTCCATCATAATATTTTTCCACGTGTTATTACTGTATTATTTTTTTTTCTCCTTTCGTGTATTTACAGTGGAAAGGAAAATAATGAGAGAACATGCGATTTGATCAATGCTCGGGGGGGAAACTAAATATTTCGGTATCTGCGGCGGGGCTCCCGCGGTTATCTGTGGAAAAGGGTTGGAATTTCGTATGCTCAGGGTTTTATCTGAAGGCCCAGTGGCCCAAGCGACGCTCGATGTACAATGTCGCATGCAAATATGTATGTCGCAGAATGACATCTTTGAAGCCCTCGGTTGGGGCAAATCCCCTGCAATTCCACCCCCACATTGTATCTTTACATATAGTCCTTTGGCCAAGCCCTGTGGCCTTCTACATCAAGTAGATGCCCACCCTGTCGTTCCCTTGTCTCCTCGTGCTTCCCCCCGCCATACCCGCGCCGATGGTTACATCGAGCTCACTTCCACTTGTCCATTTCTTTGTTTCCTGTCTCCATTTTTCTGTTCTTTAGATCAATACGGCGACGGTTGCTCGGCTGCATTTGTGTTGTATACTTGTGGGGCATGTTCTCCCACTACACCTCATTTATGCATGAACATACTTTTCTAGTTTCATTCTGAATGAATGTTGTCGATGTCATAATTATGAAAATGAGGGTTATATGAATCAATCCGTACGAAAATTATTAAATTATGCATTGGCAGAGGGATTCAATTATTTTTAATGAGATTTGGTACCCTACGGGGGACTAACGGATTTGAATATGGCCGATGAATATTGAAGTAAAAATGGTATAACGAACCAGAATGAAAATACCAACGTTAATTTCGAAAACTATATTGAATTGCTTATATCATATTTGGAGTCAATGTTTGAAATTCTGTTTTATTTTTTTATTTTCTCTTATCAATGTTGTCTATTAAACCACAACATATCAGTAATTTGTTTGGAATCAAATTAATTTACTCTTCTGATATCGGAATTAAGCAGCATTGAGTTCTGAAATCAAACGTCTGCAGTTCTCAGAATGGAAACTATTGAAGGCATTCGCGGACAAAAATTAATTGATGGAGTTTTTTTCAATTTTCCTTTCGTTTGCTTCTCTTTCGCGTTTTTCGTAATGCCGGATATGATTTTTTGACCAGTTTGGAGCGTTTTAGTTGCATTTGTAGTGATGCTTATTTATACGACTTTTAAATTGTAAACATAACTAAATGAATTGCTGCATTGCTGAATGTCCAAATGAAAAACCGCAATATTCTGACAACAATAATCTTGTGGTATCTTAATTGATATTTTTCTATCCCTAAATTGTTTTATATAATACAGTGTAACATTACCTCAACATTTGAACACTCGACTAAGATCTGAACACAAAGAAAAATATTTAAGGAAAAGAGTTTATAATTTCCGTAATTCCGAAGTAAAATATGGAGGTAGGAAATTTTACAAAAGTTCCGTAATTATTCTCTGAATTGCCTAGAAATTGCCTTACTACCACGTAAATTTTTCGATTCGATTTCGTAATTGACAAATAAATTGTGAGGTCCATCATTTTTACTAAGAATTTCGTACGTGTCCGAAAAATCAAAAGAAATTTATTTACAATAAGAAAATTTCTCGAATGAAGGTAAATGGTTTCTAAATTCAAATATTTGGTATTACAAACTAGAAAATTGAAAAGTAATTGATCTAATTCGATTTGATTTAAAAAATCACAGTATGTTCATAAATAATTACCTGTGTCATTGAAACTACGAGAAAATTTCTCGAGGAAAGTTTTTCGTTTCTCAATGGAAGATAATGTGTTTTGCTATTTTATTGGATTCATCAGTTTCTTTTATATAAGTATGTTTACGTACTTAACCAAAAATTTGTTTTATTCAGCGCAGAATCTTGTTTAGTTCTTTTGTACTGTCGTAGCCTCGAGTATTTAAATTTGAATCAAGAGTTCGAGAACTCTTGTGTTATATTATTCTCTCAAAAATATAATTCCCGATTAAGTGAATATACGTAATTGCAAATAAAAAGAAAAGATATTGCTCATAATTATAAAACTCTTGTAATCTGCTAACAAATGCTTGGGTACTCATCAAAATAATTGGTTTATTATGCAAGCCATATTTTAGTCACTCAAATATTATTTTCAATTGATGAATGTAACCATGACGACGGAAGTATAGCTGGAGTCATGAGGATCAACCCTTTGATATTTTCCATCACAGTGAACAAAATACACAAAATTGTTCTGTGGAAATGCTACAGCACCACGAGGGGGTGGATCGTTAGGTGAGGCCTTCCTTCATGAGCCATAAATTTCTGGTGGATCGGACGTTAATTGTCGAACGTCCAATTTAACGGCGATTAAATGCTCCAGTGTGGCAACGGTCGCATCGGTTACTACTCGTTCGGGAATAAAACAGAAAGCTCAAAACCACTGTGACTCTAACGATTTAGGTATATATTTCGGCCAGTATTAGTGGTATATTGGTAGGTCTGAATTTTCTAATACATTGAAATCTATTTCATTAATATTTTAATGTTATGGATGAAATCCCCCTAATTTGCCATGCGCTACCAATATAATATGCATTGCACGTAAGCAAACAATCATCGGTAACTGAATTTATGAAAAAAATAGCTTTTTAATTCATCAAGAAAATTTTGGTTCTTATATGGAAAAAATAACTTTTAGTTTACAAAAAAATATCAAAATTTTAGACCTCTGTGGAAATGGAATTGGGGTAAGTGAAAAATTCTATAAATGTCTCCAATTTGTAATTATTTTAATGGAGGTTTTTATAACTATTGGATGGCCAAGGTTAAATTTGGATTTTTGTTTAAATTCAGAATAATCCCTTACGGTAAAAGTGATTGACACTGACTCATTGTTTTAATAGCCAACGTTTAATTCGTCTTCCTATACACAGCTACCTAATTATGCATAAATTCACAATTGTTACTGATTATTTCAAGCAAACTTCATGTTACTCTGAAAATTGTGATGTTTTCCGGTCTTAAATTAATCAATTTATTATTCGACCATTTCGCTAAAACCGTTTGAAAGGAATAGTTCAGCATTTTTAAAACTTCATGATTGGAGTAATTACATGCCATCTACTTATGAGAATGATTAAATTAAATCGGTCTTCGATCTTGTTTTGAGTAAAAAATTGGATTACCTGCATTATATAACAACAATTTTATTCATCAAATTGGTCGGTCCTGATACAAACAAAAACTTTATATTCAAAGGGGTAACATCAAGGGTCATATTACAGAATATATAGGTCTTTCTTGATTTTCGAAAGCAAAAAACTATGAATCGTTGCTTAAGGCAGCTTAAATCCATGCCATCGAATATAAATATTAGTTCGTATCATTCCTGAACAATTTGGTCAACAAAATTAGGATTGAATTAATTTTCAGCGATGGTTGCGAAGAAATTTTGGATTCAACTCGTTCTGTTCGCTTTCTCTTGTGTAAATTTTATTACACTATTCTAATTTTTTTATCACTTGAAAGATCTACTGATATTTTGAGGAATTTTGTAGAAACGTCCATAAAAGATGGCAATTTTAGTAGCATTTTTTCCGTATAATTAACGCAAAAACTGAAACGTTAGTTTGAAGGAAAAATAGAACTAATATCTAAAGTTCTCATGGAGTATTATAAGAACTGCGATACAAAATGCAATCTAAAAGGACAAAAATCATAGAAATTAAGAGTTCATAGAAAATTCGGTAATTGTTTAGTAGATTCAGACCAGAAATAATACCGTGACTTCGGGTGGGTTCGACTCTCCGACTCGTGTTTACGATCGTTAATCCCCACAAGTAAACAATTTCAATGTGAGGCCGAATATTCGCAGTGACCAGTGCCGTAAGTTGAGTGGCAGTAGTCGAATTTGACCCACCTCAGTAGATGATCTCTGGAGATCCACCTATCAATGCACTTGTTGAGGATTTTAAAATTTTTTTAAGATTTTTTTAAAATTATCAAATATTTCCCGACCGCGTAGTGCAAGGAATTTCCCTGCAAACTTATTTCGATGGCTGGTATGCAGAAAAATATGAGGCAAATAATTCAATAATTTTCAAGTTCAATAATTTTAGAGACCGAATGGTATTCGATGAATTATTGTTGATAATTTGAATTTGGTTATTTATACTTGCCTCATGACTTTTGAAGAAAAACTGCTTTTGACCCGGTAGAGTAAGCCGAAAACACAAAAAGTTCTATTCAAAGTTGTGTTTAAATTCGAACCTTTTTCCTCAGTGTGGTACTGACTGCACGTGTTTTTGCACCTGTCACCAGTAAAATTGTTACTTGCGGTGAGTACCAGTCTGGTACTGGCTATGAGTGTTTTGTTTTGTTCTTTTTACCAGTAAAATTGGTACTCGCTTCAAGGAACTAGGATCTTGGAGGCAAACCGTAGTATCCAGTACTTTGAGAATTTCGAACAAGTGTTAAATTTCTCTTCCGGTCAAAAGTACTTTGGTAGTGGCGGAAAGTATTTTTTGTCACTGCTGCTACATTCAGCTCGTGCCGAAAAGTGCCTTTTCGATCACTTGTGATCGAAAAGAACTTTTCAATCACTTGTGATTGACCCTCAGCTCTGCCTCGGGCAGCCAACTTCACACTCGTGAAAATTCCGTCTCACTCGTAACGAAATATACTATTTCGTCCGTGGCGCCTGAAAAAATGCGATTCTAACCTCCCTCCGTTCAATTAGATCGCGGTTTCGGGGCCAGAGGCGAAAAATATACGTCACTCGGCGATAAAAGTATTATCTGACTCGTGTGATTATAATCGCCTTCGGCTCGGATTATAAAGCCACATTCGTCGGATAATACTTTCATCGCCTGATGACATAATGTACTATTTCTCACTAGTTGTCAGTACCTTGCACTCGCAGGATTTTTTTTAGTGTATATGAAAGTCATTTGGATTCCAAACTGGCAAATTCTCACTGCCGCCATGTGTAGCTTATACGCACACTTTTTTTTCACTCCACAAAATAATATTTGACAGTTATTTGATTAAAAAAAACAAAGGCAAATTTAGAGGTAAATTATCAAAAGCTAGAGGGAAATTATCTCTATGATTTCATTTGAGGGGTGCTGCATGTTATTGACTACTGAACTCTGATTTGTCTAGGGACGGCCAGATTACCCAAGATCCGATTATCGACAATCATTACCCAAAAATTCATAAAATATTCAGTAAAGCATGAAATTCTATGGTTTTTTCTCCGCTATATCATCTTCTGTCATTGTCGTGAAAAGTAGTAATCGCCTGTTAATGCAATCAGATTTTTTTCGAACTTCAAATATTCAATTTCCGAAGCAGTGGAATAGGAAAGAAAGAGTAAACATCAAGAAAAATCAATGTGTATTGTCGATCAACATCATCATGAACTATTCCCTTGAAGTTTCCTCGAAGTTCGAAACACTCAACGAATATCGTCGCCAAACTTATATTAATCCAATCGCACAATTTATACGGTAGTCTCGGCGTAAAATTGGAATTTCTGCTCGTCGAATATTTTAACATACACTCTCCTCCTGCCCCTTCCAGTACTATATTCCGTATGAGCCTTTTTATATTGAACCGGAAACTACCACGGTGTGCTTCCCCTGTTCCATCATGGAACGCGAAGAGAGCAATAACCACAAATTTGGCCGGTTTCTACCATAAGCAGAGAAGGAAGAGAAAAATCAGTTAAGCGGGGGAAATTGACCGTGAAAGATTGCGTGCCTCGTAGAGAACTGACTTATATCGTTTTAAACTCATATTTTTCTATCCAACGACAAAACTCATCTTTTCATTGTCGAGATGGAGCTGCACACCATTGGATCGCAATTCAGTGTTATTGATGGTTGATATACTTCGATATGTATCGATTTTTCATGTTTGGATACTGCGGGAATGTGAGAATTATTGCCCACTTTTTCATGAAACGAATAATAAATTACATAAATTGCTCATGTTTTTTCTTCTTCACATAAAAAAAGGTTCGACAAGTTTATAGGGACACTGGCGATATGCGCCTCATGAAACGCTCTCCTAAACTTTTTATCCTTTCGCATGTATACCAGGCAGCCGATAAATCGAAGAAATCGATGGCTGATTGAATGGAACGTAATAGATTGGGAGCCTGTGTAACTTGGAGCGCCAGTAAAGTGCTTAGCAGTTAAATGCTTTGGAAATTGCGTGGAGTACTTCTCACTCTATTCCCCAAGTATTCCAGCACCACCGCTACTCTCTTTTCAGCCGTCTGCCTCGCCTCGGTTTACTAGCTCCACGTCTTCCATCACTCTCACTCCTATCCAATGGCATGTTAACTGCCCGACGAAAAGATTTTACGGAAGGTGGGCCGACCATATTTTCACTCTTTCGGGGAAAATAAAAATAGAGTTTTTTAGAACCTGTTGGCGAATTGCATCTGCATTGCGTTGTAAATTTTCCACAGATTTTCTCTTTTACATGAATATAAGAGTGAGGATGCGCTCTTCTGCATACGAATTTTTACATCCCCCGTTCATTCTGTTCAATTTTGAATAAAAATATACAAATCTACATAAATGTACTTGAATCAAGTGTATTTGATACTAGAATGGGGGATTAGTATTTTAATTCAGATATCTTTTTTTTATCAGGAACCAGTGATTCAAGTATTCATGTTCCAGTGAATTCTTAGATTTTTTTTCTCTTAAAAGCAATAACAATTGTCTTTCATGTCAAGAAAGTTTGAAATTCAACTTTAACAGCCTGATCAAAGTGATAAAATTCTTCGGTCATATAAAAGACAGTGAAATTTTCTATGACAACCGTGTGGTAGAGAATTTTGGAATTTATATTTTTTTTTCATTTTCATATTGCTAATTCAAATCATGAATTTTATTTATTTTTTTAACTAACGGGTGTCCTGATTGACGTCATTCCCACCTTTTTCTAAAATATATGTCACAATATCGTGTATCAACAGGGTATTTAGACTCTTTAAACACTTCGACAGTGATTTTAGCAGCGAAATTTTTGGACATGATAAAAATTTGATTGTTAATTTTACAAAAAAACAGAGGCCAAAACATAACTGAGTCATTGTCAGACATTACAAATCATCGATTACATAACTAAAAGCATTCAAATACAAATTAAACGAGTCGACAAGCGTTGAAATGAATAGTTGCAAACTGAGGGATGACAGAAGAAGTATCGCGCACTGAATGATTATTCACTTTATTTCCTATATGCCGATCTGTATTGCGATAAAATTTCGTTATTTGTCTCATAATATACTATTATCACCTCATGATATAATTTATTATGTCAAATAATTTGGATATCCCTAAGAAATATTCCGCAACATTCCCGAAATTGCCTCAGCATTCTTTGTCCCCCCCAGATATTTCTCTTGCTGATTATTTGAATATTTATTGTCTACGTGACATTAAAGGGGCGATCCTGACCTAACTCTCCCAGGGGAAGCCCATTCCCTTTATCGCAATTTCTCTGCATGGCTGTCTTTGAGGGTCGTACGCAAATCTACCGACATTTTTCTTCGGGACAAAGCCCCATGGAAGGTACTGGCGGCGCTTTGTATGAATATGTGACAGAAAAATATATCTGAATAATTTTATCTCAAATTATAAATTCAGGGCCATAACATCGGGCGCGAAATTCTCCAAATTGCATTTTTTAGTTTCTCACCCTCGACATCCGATTGTAGAAATTCTTGACTTCTCGGGCAGTTCGCCAGCGGAAATCGAGCATGATATTAGAGTCAACCAAAATGAAATATCGTGAAAAAGGTAGGAGGTTGGAAAAAAAATTATATATCAACAGCGAGGCAAGGGAGGCCTGGCGATATGATCGCATAAGACGGTCCGCATGGTTTATCCGACGGGCGAGAGATATGAAGTTGGTAGAAATGCCAGGGGGGAGAAAGAACGACTGCAGGAGTCGCTTGATATTGAGAAGCAAATTGAATCTGAACGTCGTCGTAAAAGTTGAGTATCACGAGACACTCTGTATACAATCCCCTCTTGATCTTTGAATTTTGCATTATTTCAGGGCTGGGCATATTGGGCAGGTAAACACCGGAATAATTGAATATATTGACGGAAGGGAGAAAGATTAAAATTGGAGTATAAGATTTCAATGTGGATAACCGTAGATTACATTATTAAATTCTCATTAAGAAAAGTTTATCCTCTGATGAATATTTCATCTAAAATAATTTTTAAAAAATTAATAACGAGACCAGTTTTAATTTAGGATTTTATGAACTGTAAGCATTCCACAATTTGAACAATCTGCGGAATCTTTGTCTCTGACATGCACTGGAAATTAACGTGTCATTATAGACACTAAGGAATAAATTAATAGACACCATAGTTCCCAAACAAGTGCAGTGAGAGTACTAGAATCTTATTTGCAGTTTCAAGTTTGAACAAAAATGCATTTGAATTTTGACAGTAAAAAAATTACATTTTTAGGCCTCAATTAATTTTTTTTTTTTTTTTTTTTTTTTTTTTTTTTTTTTTTTTTAGAAAAATGCAAATTAATTTTGGGAAAAGCCTTATTCCAGTGTCTTATTTCAATAATAAATCAAGCTGATAAATGTAAAACTTCCTATTTTACTGATGATTATAATAATAATCATTCTTACTGTAAAACAAAAATTTTTTTTACCAAAAAATTGCTTTTTGGACACGAATGTTTATTTATTAGATAATTAATTTTTATTTATTGACAACCAAAATTCGCAGTTTAAATAATTTACTGTTTGTCACAGTTTCTAAAAAGTGTCAAGGAGCACGAAAAAAACTACATGATGGGAGCTCAGTTACAAGTATGCTTGACTAGTGGTTAGGTGAGTCTTGATCACCTTACTTTGGTGAACTATACCGGCGCGTAACTGGGAGACCCGGGTTCGAATCCCGGCTGGGTTATCGGGATTTTTTTCTCTCTAAATTCGAATTCTATTTGAATTTTTTTTTTAATCATTATTTTTTTTTATCATTTTTTTAAAATCATTTTTTTACATCAAAGACGGGAAATTTATATAGCGTTCCACATTCTTGTGACGTCAGAGGATATTGTTGGATGGGATTTGGAATGGGTAGGATAGGATCCACAAAATTCAGCTGTTCAATGTTGCCGTCCATCAAGCCAATCCTGGTGGGCCAAGTCTGGCTTGTCAAGTTTTTCACGTGCTCGGCCAACCCTTGAACTAAGCTTGGCGACCCAAGTCTGGTTAGGCGTGATGGTTTTCTGCTTGGCCCTCCCTCGGGATAAACTTGGCAACCCAAGCCTGATCAACCATGCTTGGTCGCCAGCTTGGCCTTCCATTGGGACAAACTTGGTGAGTCAAGTCTGACAAGCCCAGCCTGGTACTCCTGGCTCGTTTTGCCACCTCTGGCATTTCCTACGTAGCTAGCAAAGTATTTTTGACCGGAAGGGAGCTTTGACACTTGCTCAAAGTCCTGAAAGTACTGGGTGCTAGTATTTCCCTCGAAGTTTCTAGTTACTTGAAGCAACTACCAATTTTACTTATAAAAAACTAAAACAAGTAGGGTGGAGGCCTTTTTTGGCAGAATTTATGCTGTTGTTCCATTCTAAATTGTCCTCTTTTCGTTTTTTTTTTACCAATTTCATTGGTAATTAGCTTCCCAATGGGCCCGCCAAAACCACAATTGCTAAATTTGAATAATGTTGAATTTTTCTTCAGTGTTACGTCTCGTGTTTTTCGCATGAAACTTGTAAAAAACGATGAAAAAATTGATTTTTGTGTTTTCTTTCGATGATATCAACTTCATGGTTGAAATGGAATTCAAAGTGAGTAAACTTTAAGTTTGGAGCATTTTGAAGTG